>APFE030955824.1:3516-16043 GCA_000404065.3 Pinus taeda | reverse complement strand
CTATATATTAAAGTTATCTTATCCCATTTAAATCCGAATTCAAATTCGAACTTGGTAACGGTGCAGGACTCTCGTTACGTCAAAATCCCATGGATCCTTTTGCCGACACCCAATGCTTGTACTTTACATATTGCAAAGCACATTTGTAATTTTTATTGGGTTTTTGAAGGCGGTTCCTGTTCGCCATACAAAGAGGCGTTAAGATTATTCTCGATGAGGAAAGCTTCTTCGGTTATGATTAAATCCATAAAGCAAAACTTTGCATGCTGTTTAAAATTCAAAATTCTGTTAGTAAAGAATGGAAGATAAGGTTCTTTTCAGTAAACTTTCCTTTGAATTAATAAGCACTTTCGAGATAACCTCCATATAAAGTAATTATTGCGTAGAAAATCAATCAGTACGATTCCTTGTCGGGTCCAGAGTCCTTTCATTAGTCAATATTTGTGAAATCAAAATGCGTGAAACGAGGCTGCAAATTGTTTCGAAACAGCTCACAGAGAAGACAGTTATTTACATTTGTAACACCTCCATCCACAACTGAATTATGGCCACAGACATAGTGTGACTCATCGCTGGCAAGATACAAGGCGGCTTCTGCGATGTCTTCGGCCCGAAGAGTTACGCCCTCTAAATTTGCAAGGCTTCTAACTAGCTCTTCCATTTTATACTTTCGCTTTTCGGGATCCTCCTCCACAATATCTGTATTTTCTGCATCGGATTCTTTCCGGGCATTTAACAACATGGATATTGCAACTCTAAAAGGAGAGATCGAATTTACCCTAATCCCATACTTTCCTAGTTAACCTGCACCATTCTTTGTTAAATCAATGATGGCATGGTTAGATGCCGTGTATGAATGAGGCCCACATCCTCCTAGAACACTCACAACTTGCACCCATTTCTTCTAGGAACCATGACTCGTGCTGCATGTTTCATTCCAAGCCCAACTCCTTTCACATTGACACTCATTATTCTATCAAATTCCTCTCCATCAAATTCCATTGCGCTCCCTCTGCTCCCTAAGAATTTGTGCGTTGTTGTATATGATATTCAGTTTCCCATATTTGGCAACTGTTACGTTGACCAGCTTGCCCACGTCCTCTTCTCTGCTCACATGGCAACGCACGTATGTTGCAGCAGGAGCCCAAGAGGTGGAGACTTCGCAGTATCATCGATGTCGGCTATTATAACTTTTGCACCATGTTTTGCAAAAAGCCGAATGGCAACTTCACCGATTCCTCTAGCACCCCCTCCAATAATTGCTACCTTTCCTTCTAACACCAAGTACACGATTCTCTGGATGCCAATTTATCATGACCACAAATCGTGTATCAAAACAGTACAAGAAATAGAACGCAAATATTCACTACCAAATATGATCCACACTAATTCAACTGCTGCTGGGATTGCAAAAGCTCAGCTATCTTTAAAGAGTTCAGAAAGAGTGATTAATAATCGATGGAAAGGCAGAGCAAGAAAACACAGAAATTTACACAAAAAACAATATTTTTTTCATTACTCTTTTATGTACAAAATCTCACAATGATCCAACTACAAGTATGGAAAGCCACCATTTACTAAATATGGTTTTTTTGGTTTCATACATCTCACAATGAGCTAGCCACAAGTATATAAAGCCATCACATACTAAATATAGAATCTTACAAACTCCAACTAAACTTGACTTAACTCCTAACTCCTAATAACTTTTCATGTAAATTCATAATAAATTTGACTTTTCCAAATTTAAACTCAACTCAAACTAATTCATACTTACTGAAACTAACTCACACCTCTTAATTATCGCGATATGGCTCAACATGACTTAAACATGCTTGTTGGACTAGGTATCAGCCAGCCTTGCAATAGATCAAAAAAATTTAAAAGGTTGATTTTTCTTTTTCATTCTTTTTCCAAACTCTATTCCCTCGAAACTACTTCATCATTATGTGTTACACTTTCTTCTTTTAAGTTGCATATTTTTTCACTTGTTTTTGGTGCAATTTTTCTTTTTCTTCTTTTGTATTTGTTCAGAAAAGCAATATGAGTTTGTCTTTTACAACTTCGTCTTGAACAATTCTTTCACTTATTCTTTCACACATGGATTGTTGTCATTTATGCACACCATCATCAAGCTTATAGCCAAAATTCAAGTTATCATTATCGTACATCTGATCACTCAACATTTGCCATAATATTAACTCGTAGTCAAATTTAATTTCTTCAAAACTCCAAAATTGAAAGATTTCTTCAACATTTTCTTCGTCTTTTCTACATTTTTTCATGTCTTTCTCTTCACTTTCATCATTGCACTTTGCCTATAATTTCACACTCAAGATCATCATTAGGCTTATATGTAAAAACATAATCACTCTAATTTTTCTCGTTCACCATTTCATTTAATTCTTTTATTCTGGTTGTTGCATGAAGACTATCATCAATTTGACCAATTGACTTCTCAATCCATTCTTCAATGAACTGCAAATCCACATGAAACTTATCAATAAATTTGTTTTCAACTTTAGCTCTCATGCTATTTTGAACACTTGCATATTCAAAAACAATGTTAAAAACATCTTCATTATGCTCTATAGTGAGAGCTTCCTTCGCTTCCTCTTCATTCTTTTGCCTTCTCTTCCGCTGCATGAAAGTTATCTCCCAATGTTATGTTTTGAGTGGATAGTATCTTCAAAAACCCTTAAATCACTTTATCCTCTTCTTCATTATCAACTGCTACTAGATCACGTAGTGCTTCGTGAGCAGTTCTAACTAGTTCATAAATTGTTGCTACAATGACAACTTCAACATTCAATTCTTCATCAAAAAAGACACTTTCCATATTGCCACGATCAATCACTGTTTCAAAAAATATACCACAAGTGTCGTTAACATAATGTTCACCCACCCTATGGTGGGATATTTGAGCATGCATGTGCTCATTAACATTTTCAACTTGCAAAATTCATCAACTGCAACTAGATTCATCAATTCACATCTCACTTTGTAATCATCATTTTACACGTGTCTCATCATAGTGGGATGCACTATCATCTTCACCATCTACATTACAGTGGAGTTCAAGAGCATTTATATGCTCTTACTCTGCTTCATACACAGAGGCTTCAACTTCTCTCTCTACAATCCTTGCTGCATCTTCTTCATCCACATGCATGTTTGCATATTGGTTTCACTTTTATAGTCTTCATGACCATCATCCACTTTCGAGTGGAATTCTCCATGCTATGTTGTCCTCTTAGATTTTTTCTCATCTACTCTCAAATATATAGTTGACTTCTCTATTGATTCTTCAACAGATTGTGACACAACTTGTTGCTACATGTTAGTTTCCTTTGTACTAAATTATTCTTCCACGATCTTCCATGTTTCTTGGGAAGATGTAGCTTTTGCTACATTGCACAAAAACTTCTCATCTAATGTTTGTTTCATAAAATTCAATACTAAAGCATCACATACCTCATCATATGGGTTATTGTGACACAACTTGTTGCTACATGTTAGTTTCCTTTGTACTAAATTATCCTTCCACGATCTTCCATGTTTCTTGGGGAGAGGTAGCTTTTGCTAAATTGCACAAAAACTTCTCATCTAATGTTTGTTTCATAAAGTCCAATACCAAAGCATCACATACCTCATCATATGGGTTATTAGACCAGTACTCAACTAACTCTTTACATCGAGGAAAAGTTACATTTTGACAACCCAAAAATAAAAAAAGTTTACTAGTAAACATAAGATGTGGTAGCAGATCCAAGCTACATGAATCAACCTTGATTTCACTTCTTGGTTCCTCGGCTAAACCTCAACCTCTCTAAACATGGAAACGATCTCTACCTCTTCTTTTTGATTCATTTTGTTGATCTGTTTGAGTCGTATTTTCCGACCCATAAGTGTTGTCTTTCTTCTATCTTACGATTTTTTTCCCTATTACATAACGCTTCTCTCCATATCACCCCCAAAAAAAATATGATTTTTAATATGTGTCTATCTTTAGTAGATTCATGTACACAGAAAGATTTTCCAAACACAAAGCATGATATGATAAACTTAACACAAATAAACTTTTGCAAAACCTAAATTCACTTTCTAAAAAAACTCCCACAACCACCAAAAAAAAAAAAAATGCTAAACCTTTCCTTATAATAGACCCTTAAATATTTTAAACATGAAAAAACACGTGTCTCCGAACACAAATAATATTTAAAAAACCACCTCTCCCCGAACCTTTATTTTCTAAATTTTTAAAAACCGTTACGAACTCCTTTTAATAAAAACAATCCGTTTATGAAGATCTCCCAAAACAAACACTTTCCCTTTTTTTTAATCTCCCATACCTCTTCGCTATTTTTTTTTTTCTATAATCCTTTAAATATTCTTTATTATCTTTCCACAATATTGTCATGCAGGTAATAATGAACCATATCGTTCCACAATATTGTCATACAGGTAATAGTGAACCGTAAACGATAAAGCAAATATTTATTTCAATGACAGCGAGTGAAATAATGAGCCGTAAACTTCAAGTAATGGGTCATAATAAGCTATGAACTTGGCTTTTCTCCAATCAACTCTTTTCAAACAGAATGGTTTAAAAAGTTGACCTATCATACAACATGGACGGCCGAATACGTTTAAAACAAAAAAAAACTTTCTTAAAACATAGGCATCAACTCAGACAATACTTTGGCGAGTATCCGATGACCATATATTTAGTTGCGAGTTATAATGGAATATAAAAAAATCGCAGCTTCTTATTTAGTGTTTAATTATGTTTAAGCAGATGAAGATGATAGTCGAAGCAAATAGGGAGGATTTAAGCTCTAATTTAATAGAAGCGCATGAGGGAAGCGCTGACACAGAATCCTGACTTAAGGTACAACTTTCTTTGAATTTTGTTAGTTACGGTATTCGTCATCCAGATAGCTGCCAGGAGATACTACTAAATACAAACCAGAATGGGGAGTGAGGCCTCTGGAAAAGCTGATACATTGTCAAACACTACCAGCCAAAATTCTCTTATTGAATTTTTCCTTTTAGGTTTATCTTTACTTCCAAATTCTCTTATTGAATTTTGGTGATAGAGTTTCAAAATTAAAATTTTAAGTAGTTGGATACGTATAATTTCATTACTTTTTTAAAAATGTTTGATAGTAAATAAAATTGTGGGAAAATATAAAAGAGCCATTTAAACATCTTGGAGAATGAGAAAAACATTTAAACAAAAGAAAAATACAGGAGAGTCATCTGAGTATCTTACAAAAAAGAGAGATACAAAGGATGGGCAAGTACATTTAATTTTATGCTTTTTGTACCTTGGTTTTTTGTTTCCAAAGTATTTATTTTCAATGTGTTTCAACTCTAATAATATTTTAATGGCTATTTTATACATTTTTCTCATTTGTTTATGTGTATATGTTTGTTTGAAATTATATGTATTTGTTTATTTGTGTTTCACATTACATGCATTTGGTTGCCTTAACAATATGCATTTCATTGTTTATCTGTTTTACATGTATTTGATTGGCTTAACAATCTATTTCCATAGAGTATGAAGTAACAACTTAGTTAACACTATTACAATAGTGTAAAATATGAAGCCCCAACTGAGTTAACAATAATACAATATAGTCATAGTGTGACTTGACTAGTAGGCCATGGGTCACAAGAAGTGTATCGGACTTTTTCCCCTAATATATATATCTTGTGCTTTTCCCTGATATGTATATCTTATGATTTTTGTATGTTAGAAATCTATGACATCTTACCTTATTACAAACATTACCAGTTATTCAACCCTCATATCTCCTCAGTGAAATGCCTCGCAACATTTCACTTGAATCTATTACCTGAAATTATTAACTTTGTTTCTATAATTTCTACTTTAACTTTATCAATGTTATCTTGTGTCACATATATTATTCAACAATTATACAAAAAAGTATCAACAATAAAGCAATGAAAAGAATAGAAACAATAAAGATCATAAAGAAACAACCATGCACAATAAAGACAACAATTTTTTCTCAGGAAATCCAAAATTGGTAGAAAACACAACAACTATTCTTATAGGAGAAATTATTCTTTAACAAGGTTTACAATAAAATGTCTAGAAATATGTGTCAAAACCAAATCCAAACTTTCGCCATTTCATCCATTTTCTACTCTCATGAGTGTCTCTTATATAAGAGAGATGATGAGCGAGTGAGTTAAATGAAGTGTCACATCATGTGTATATATATAAGTTGAATGAGTGTATTTACCCCAAGGGGCACACCTTTTCATGGTGTGGCCAACTTGACCCTTTTGAGCCTACATAAATCTCAAAAACAAAAAATTGTTTTATTTCGATTTCCATAATTTTTCTAGGCCGACTTACGAGGCCTATTGTCATGTGGGAATACCTCTCGTTGCTACACAAAAATCAACAACATGGATGGTCCTATGATGTATGAGCGTAAATTGTTCATTAGAAATATAGGAACTGAAATAATGCTTAATTCTCATAGTCATATTATTATATATCAATTTATAATTGGGGTTGCAACAAGCAATAGGCATAAAATTCAAAAAGGCAGTACGCTCTTGTGATTTAGGAATAAGATATAAAAATGTTGAATTAAAGGAAACCAAGATCTTGCTTATGGATTGAGATGCTCTACAATTTTTAGCAAATCATATTTGATCAACTCAAAGAAAAATAAAATTCAACCAAAAATATGCCTAGTACAAGGCTCTTCAACTTTTGCATAGAATGAAGAGAAACCAATATTTCTTGATATAAAAATTCCTCAAGAAAGACGGCTTTCATTTCTTCAAAAGTAACCTATAGAAATTTTGTCACCACTTGTAGAATGTCTTGAAAAAGGCCTTGAGGGGCCTTAAAGATATTATAGAAAAGATGAACCTCTTCCTCCACTTTTTCCACAAAGGAGTGAAGAGAGGATTCAATAGAATCAATGATACCCTAAGTAAAGTTGACTTGCTTCCTCTCATTGGAATATTGATGAAAGAATTGTGAATTATTATCACCCAACGAGAGCCAATTGACCCTACTTTTCAGACACCAATGTTATTATTCCTTTAGAGTAAGGCTTTCCTTTCTGTGTCTAGGGTTTTTATATAATCTAAATGCCCAACCAAGATAGAATTTGAGTCTAATCAAGAGAAGGGATCAACAATCTATTCTTCAAATTCGAAGAACCTTTCCTTCCTTTTTTGCATAATATTCCTTTTCCCAAGACCTTGAAGCTTCTTAGGTAGAAGGTATTTTTTTTGTAAATTGGTCCATAAAGGAAGAAGAAGCAAAGGATCTTAAATGACTCTACCGAGGGCTGATACTTTTCCACATCTAGCCGTGATGGATTGAAATGAAAGGATATATCCTTAGTATCATCTTTCAACGAAAATTATAGAAGAATAACCCTATGATTTGAAACCCCAGCAAATTCTACCGGGGATTTGAAAGAAAAAACTTAGGAGGAAAGTAACACTGAAACTAGGAATCTATCTAGTAGCTTGGATAATTTTACTCCAGGTGATCATCCATTCATCCACATATGAGAAATCTTGACAGATTCTGAATCCATTAAATGATTTCTAATATGAAAATAAGAGAATAACTAATGGAGAGGGTCTAGGTAGGGGCTAGGTCTCCTAAATTTCCAAAGACCCAACATAAAATTCAAATCACCTCCAACAATAGAGTGTGTATCTATGAAGGGTCTTGTACTATCTAAGTATTCCAAATACAATTCCTAGTCAACATAAGGGCCATAGATATTTAAAGAGAAATATGAAATTGAATATTGTTTGGTCAATTTAGTGTGATCTAAATTGCTATTTATAATCTCAACCCGGGGTTCGTAAACTGACGAAGTTAGGTTCAATATATGTACTTAGATAACCATTTCCTTAGGCTTTTGTCATTTCAAGCTTTTTAGTTTGTTTTTGGGATTTTATTTTTCTTTAATGTGTGATGATGAAAGTGAAGTGTGAAGTGTGTGGAGTGTAGATGGTGATGGTTTCTGAACTTGAAAAAGAAAGCTTTACAGTAATTAAAATGAAATCAATTCTTAAGAGAAAACAAATGCATCAAATAGCGAACTAATGACAATGGCCCAGTATCCTTGCTGCTGAAAATGAAAATAAAGCAAAAACTTGGAAAACAACTCAAACTTAAAACAAAGCAGCTAATTCACACAACCCTAACTTTCAGATCCTTTGCCCTTCAGCTCAATCTACCTGATGGGAAGTAATCATAAACAAGTTAAGTAATATGATATTTAACTGTTCAAGAAAGTAATTCACGTAAAAGAAACTAATCACACTACTTGAATTCTTCAAATCCTTTACCCCTTAGCTCAATCTACCTTGCGGGAGAAATCATGAACATACCAAGCTATATGATAACTAAATGTAAATTGCAGAAAAGAAATTAATCACACTACTTAAACTCTCTTAGTCCTTTACCATTAAGCTCAATCTACTTTATGGAAAGCAACCATGAGTAAGTAATATGACAACTAAATCGCACTACAGTTAGTAATATTCTGATTTCCTGCTGATATAGTCATTTGACCACAGAAAGAAATCATAAATTGTTAAGCAGTATGATATCTAACTAGCAGAAAAAGAAATAACCAAATAACAACTTGAAAAGGACAATGCTGAATGTAAACTCCAGAAAATAAAAGTTAGCAGGAAGGACAAGATGATCTCATATGCCAAAAGTTATTAAAAAGATGAAAAATTGCCCAGGCTGCCTAAGAGAACCTGCAAAAAGAACTGATCAGTTTACAGCTCTAAGAAAGCAAAGGTAAAGATATGAACAGCAGAAACATAAAACATATTATGTACAAGCTAATGATAAAACAAAAACATAATGAAACTAAACAAACACTTTACAAGGCTTCAGCGTGCAGGGGCCCTTTGCCACTTCAGCCAATCAAATAATCACACAGCTATCTTTAGAAAAGTCTTCTCATGTATTTAAATCAACAGCATATAAAACAGTGGGGTGATAAGATAACCAGCAGCGCGGAAATTACATAAACAATTCAGAATTTACATGTATCCAAAGTCTCTTTATAGCGTTCAACAACGTGTTATTTATAATGAAAAATACTACAACTAACTAAACAACTACTGCGCTATTAACTGCGTTGCCATAGACACGTAGATCTCTTCAGCCGAGATCTAGTTTAATTATCGTTATGCTTCTTAAATCTTCGGAGTGGTTGGCTGTTAGATTCACATTCAGGAACGATCTCCAGGTGCGCTGGTGCCTTCGTGAGGTGAGAACTAGGCCACGTATCACTCACGTGCCCAAAACAGTGACGTGCCACCGCTGAACTCTTTGGTTGGCCTCGTCTTTGACTTTGGTTAACCGCGGCCTCTAATGGATGATTTGGCCGATTCGAAGGGACACGATCCATGTACATGCCATCTGGAGCTTGCCCATGTAGCTCATTCCTTTAGAGGACACCTGGAGTACAGCTTTTAACAAAATAACTGCGGAATCCTGTGCTGGCTGCGGAAACCTGTGCTGGCTGCGGAAATTGACAAGTTTCCGCAACTGCATGAACAAAAAAACCAAACCAAACAATGGACATCAGTATAGTCAGAAAACCATATAAACAGTCATTTTTAGACTATAATGCAATGATTTAACCACTGGATGATGAAGTGAGTGGAGAATGAGGGCTAAGAGAGTGTATAGGAAGATGCAAGGTTGAGGCTCAACATACCCCCATTGTGAAGGTGTTGCATGTCCTCATGCAACCAAAATTGAGTGATTTCCCTTTTAATCCACATGCTCCGAGGCTTCTGCAAGGACATCTAGTCCTCTTTTCTTTTTCTTTGATGCCATCATCATCATCATCCTTGGTTTTCTAACCAGAAATTTGAACTTGAGGTTAATTAGAGCTCTGCTTAACTTTTTGCATCTCCTTTTCAGTCTTCTATTCTTCTTCTGCCACAGTCCTAAATGGAGCATGGTATTATCATGGACCATTTTTTCTACCTTACCCTGCTCTTTGAGTGTTTCATTTTCTTGTATTATGTGTCTATTTAGGACTTCTAGCTCAAATACTTCTTGTTTCAGAGACTGAACCTGTGCATCAAGTGGCAGAGAAGTACTTGGTCCTGCATCTGATTGTTCTATGGATTCCAGCCAATTGTATACCTCTTGCTAATTAGGATCCACCTCAGGTGATTTTCTCTGTCTGAACTCAAAATCTGGTGGAGGAGGATTGCTTGCTCCTTCTTGCTGAAAAGGACTTTCCTCTCGTGGAAGGCTTGTTTCAAGGCTTGGCTGTTCTGGAGATTTCTCAAGTATTTCTTCACTTAAATCAATAAAGTGGGACTGATCTCCCTTGGTTTTCTTCCATTTTCCTTTTAGCCGAGAGCTCCTTCTCAAGGATGAACTCGTACTTGTCTTTTCTGCACTCTGTTTCCCTTCTTGCTGTTTCTTGGCCAAGGTAGCAGCTTTGATATCTACTAGCCTTTCTGACAGAGGCTGGTAGTCTTCTTCCAAGGATTTCTCAGGTGATGGAGAGACCTCTTAAGTGGTTATTTTTCCCTTTTCTTTCTTTTGTTTCTTATTCTTGGGCTGGTCTTCTTCCTCTTTTTGGATAGTTTCTCCAATTTATTTTGTAGGGGAGTCTTGGGTTGTAGCATTTTTGTCCCTCCTACTTTTCCTTGGGATTTTTGATGGACTACTTCCAGAGGCCTCAGCTGGCTCTTGGAAGTAGTTTCTTGTTAGAAATTGTTCCCAAGTGTCCTTGGTTTTCTTTAACTGCTCCTCAATCAGAATTCTTATGAGCCCATGATGGTAGAGATGTGGCTCAATGTTACTACATGCTTTTGAACCGTAACACTCATCTTATTTAAACTTGCTAGCAGAAAATGTGGTAAATTAAGAACGTGGCCATCTATAAAATTCATCATTAACCTCACATGATACATGTACATAGAGCCAAAACAGCCCTCACATGTAATAAATTTCTGTATGACCAATAATAAACCAGACCATTCTTCTTTCAATACATCCACAGGGATGCCTCTGGTGAATACGGTGGTATCCATACCTTGATTTCGTAGCATAGTTCTCCAAATTTGATCATCTACGCTCCTATTTTTGAACCATATTTCTCTGTCTTGAGGTAGGCCTGTAGCTGCTGCTATTGTGGCCTCAGTCACCGCAAACTTTAAGTCTCCCACCTCCACCGTCTGTCCATTAAAGGACCTTGCAAAGGTTTTAGTCACTTCCTTATTATACCCTTTGAATTTCTGAATAAACCAGAGCCATTTGGCTTTCTTTAATAACTCCTTGACTTGGGGATAACCCTCCAGGTATTTTGATCCTTTCGGCTCGACTCTCAGCAATTTTCCCATTCTCGGCTTTAAATTCACTAAGGGTTTTTCTACGTATGAGGGTTAAGGAAGAATGGCTTTATCACAGAATTTTTAGGAGAGATTGTAGTGAACTGTAATTGGGGTTTAGGATGACTGCAGTGGCTACAATCAAAGCGTCAAGCAAACTGTAGTGACTGCAGTCAGAAACAGAGGAAATGCCCGAATCACAGGAAAAACAATGGGTGAGCAGTGGTGACCCTGATCGAGTTCATAAAATGAGCATGAGTATATGCGGGGATTGTGATATGAGTGGAGTTAACGGTCGAATTCTCTCGAGTCAGGTGACTGTATGTGAGATTTACATGTCTCAAGCAGACGGCTGCGGAAATTATGGCTGGGAAGAGCCATAATACAATAGGTCACGTCTTAAGAGTACAGGTCATAAATAGAAGTATAGTCATTTTTGAGTTTGAACTCGGAGTAATCATAAGACCGTTAGGAAAAATGAATGCAAGGTGTATGGAATGGTATTGCGGAATAGGAATTGTAGTGGGTGAATATATTAAATCATTTCACATAGAAGAACCAGTTATGGGTTAATAACTATACATAATGATGACTTGAAGTGTTGTTTAATAGAGATTTTCGATCATACCTTTGGACACTTGTCATTCTTTGCTCAAGATTTCTAACCAGTTGCTCCTTTTTTGATGTTTTGAAGATGCCCCATGTCCTTAGCTCACGTACACCTGCATTGCATGCTTTTGGCACTAATAGTTGATTTTATTTTGAAAACAGAGTGATGCTGGCTGCGGAAATCGTTTCTAGCTGTGGAAACAGGTTCCAGCTGCGGAAACTGGAACAACACCCCCTGATCTACACAAAGATAGTTTAGAGGAAAATAGTTGAATGAAAATAGTCCTGAAAGGGGACTTTTATTGATGAAATGGAATGGAATGAAAATGGAGTGAAAATGGAGCGAGAATGATGATGAAAATGAAATGGAAGTGGAATGAAATGGAATGAGTGAGTGAGATGGAATAAAGATGGAAAGAACATGAGAGGAGATTTTTTTTGGAAAATATAGAGTGTCAGGTGCCCTTGATTTTCACTCCATATTTTCTGTATAAGACTGCCAATCCATGATTGGTTTT
>APFE030955808.1:16357-34244 GCA_000404065.3 Pinus taeda | reverse complement strand
TTGTGGGAAAAACTCCACAGTTAAGCGCGCTTGAGCCAGAGGAGTTCTGGGATGGGTGACCTCCTGGGAAGTCCTGGTTACCGGGTGCAAGCCCCGGAAGTGACGATTGATGCTATGTGATTCATTCTCCACATTTCACTAGTTTCAATCCCACTTCTTCACCCCTGTGAGTATCACCGATGCAATGAGTGCTAAGTGAACTATTCAAAAATCATGAGAAATTAGTCAGTTACGACTACCTCTCATGGAAATGGTCATACGTGAATGACTTAACTAACGCAGTTGAATCTCAAAAATGATGTTTAATATAATGCATTGCGTAAACCCCCATACTTAAATTCAAAAAGAGTGAAGGGATCTCTACTTGAATGGTTCATGAGGCACAATACTTTCTAAGGTTTTGCAAATGGGGTAGCAAGCTAAGTGGGCTTGATTGTGGGGAAAACTCCACAGTTAAGCGCATTTGAGCCAGAGGAGATCTGGGATGGGTGACCTCCCGGGAAGTCCTAGTTACTAGGTGCAAGCCCCAGAAGTGACGATTGATGCTATGTGATTCATTTCACTAGTTTCAATCCCACTTCTTCACCCCTGTGAGTATCACCCGATGCAATGAGTGCTAAGTGAACAATTCAAAAATCATGAGAAACTAGTTAGTTACGACTACCTCTCATGGAAATGGTCATACCCCTATGAGTATCACCCGATGCAATGAGTGCTAAGTGAACAATTCAAAAATCATGAGAAACTAGTCAGTTACGACTACCTCTCATGGAAATGGTCATACGTTAATGACTTACTTAACGCAGTTGAATCCCAAAAAACGATATCTAATATAATGCACTGCGTAGACCCCTAATACTTAAATTCAAAAAGAGTGAAGGGATCTCTACTTGAATGGTTCATGAGGCACAATACTTGCTAAGGTTTTGCAAATGGGGTAGCAAGCTAAGTGGGCTTGATTGTGGGGAAAACTCCACAGTTAAGCGTGCTTGAGCCAGAGGAGATCTGGGATGGGTGACCTCCTGAGAAGTCTTGGTTACCGGGTGCAAGCCCCGGAAGTGACGATTGATGCTATGTGATCCATTTCACTAGTTTCAATCCCACTTCTTCACCCCTGTGAGCATCACCCGATGCAATGAGTGCTAAGTGAACAATTCAAAAATCATGAGAAACTAGTCAGTTACGACTACCTCCCATGGGAATGGTCACACGTTAATGACTTACTTAACACAGTTGAATCCCAAAAAACGATATCTAATATAATGCACTGCGTAAACCCCTAATACTTAAAAGTTATGTTATAGTTGTGTTGCACATAGGGAAGACTCTCATCCCATGCTTGTGGATTCTTGGAGTTGTACATGCATAGTATATGCACTATAATCCTGTTGAAAACCTTTATCTAGCCATCAGTCTAAGGATGGAATGCAATCGACTTAGTGAGCTTAGTTTCCAACAATGACCATAGGCTCAACCAGAATGCACTCAGGATCCTGCTATCCTGATATGATCTAATGTTCTGTGGAATCCCAAAATGTACCCACACTCATTCGAGGTAGAGTTTGGTAGTGTTTTTTGTTGTGATTCTCTTCTTGAGGGCCATCAATATAGCCATCTTAGAAATTTATCAAGGACCACAAATAAAAATTCGTTACCATTCTTGGTAGAAGGAAATCCTAACATATAGTCCATGGATATGGATTCCCACGTTTGGATAGGAGTACGCAGAGAAGTGTACAAACCTTGCTTCTTAATGGTTGGCTTGGTGATGACATAGGAAGTGCAGAATCTGATATATTTTCCAACATATAGTCGAAGTTTTAGCCAATAAAAATACTTTTATAGTACTACCATGATTTTCTCCAAACCAAAGTGTCCTACAACCCAACTGTAGTGAGCATCCCAAATCAGCTTGCCATGCTCACTTGAAGGAACAAAAATATGCCCCAGGTAGCATAGAAATGCATCCTAGAGGTGGAAGTTTGGTTCTTGCTTGCTATCCATCAACATCTGGTAGATGTTGTGAAAATTTCAAGCATGAAAATCTATTGCAGCAACTAGAATTAATTCTTCTATATGTTAATTAATTTTAACAGTCTATTGCTACGGAAAAAATGAATTAATCGCATTGCAATCTTCACAAATAAAAACTATGGAAAATAATAGCGTTGGAAGCTGAGAAATATTCTAGCACACACATGTAAAAATTGACGCAATTATTTTTGGACAAATGTTCCCAGAAAAACCCAACTTGGGAAAACTGGTGTAGCAGCTAATGGTTTTTATTATTATGCAACAATGAAATAATCTGAGTACAATTTGGATGTGGGAAACTAACAATCCTGTAGAGAAAATACTAACAAGAAATATCTTAGGGAAATTACCCCCACTCTGAGCAATCCCGACACTTGATTGCCTCTTAAAATCTAGTTGTCCAAATAGGCCTCCGTAGGCTCTACATCACTCTAGAGACATGCACTGCACATGCTACATGAATCAACTGCCAATCTAGTTGTCCTTCCTGCTACTAACTCGGAAAACACTTCTATAGCACTCTGGAACTCGTTCATGGCCTCTAGAAATGAAAACATCTTCTTCCTTTAGCAAATCAAATTGCCCTTTGAAGCTTTTGTGTTGTCTCCTGGAGAAATTTCGGCCTCTCTATAAAGTACTCATTGGATCTGGAAAAATCTTCCTTCGGCTTCACTATCCTTGCCTCTCTCTTCATTTTCTTCCTTTATGAAGCTTGAACTCTTCTAGAAACTATTGGCTCTATGGAAAATCAAACTCTCCAAGAAAATCGATCTCTGTGTGTATGTTCTCCATCTACCCATCAAATTCTTCTTATAATCATCTCTTGGATCTCCAACAAGCAACATTAAATCTTAATCGATGGCTAAGATCATATCAGAGTCAATTTGCGTGATTTTATAGATGATTCACACCTTATCTCAATTAATACTGATTAATTAACTAGATTTCCTAAGTTTAGACTTAGGAAATATTAAAAAATAGGTTAATAATCTAATTAAGACACTTCTAGGTGCAATTTCCAGAAAATATTTTTGGGTTATGGATAACTAAATCTAATTCTACAAAAAAAGCATTCCCTCTTAGTGAAGAAGGTGTTCTAGTGCTGCACCACTATTACAACACCCTGTCTCTGTATCACCCTTTATCATGCTATTGATGTCTCACCACTATGGATGACTGCTACTGGGGCACCAACCACTATGCAACTCTGATGTTGCATTTGTGTTACTGCTGACATTGCTATACTGCTACCAACTATGCATCTACACTACAACTCCCTCTCATATGTTGTTTCTGTAACTGCAACTAAGAAGCATCCTAAATACTAAATCAACTATGTTTGTTATTTTTTTCTCTTGAGACTTGACTACTACTAGCCTCTGCACTTTCCACTAAAGAATCTACGTTGCTGCCAACTCTGCATTGTGCCACTCTGTACTGCAACCAACACTGACCCGCACTCCTCACCACCTGACTATTACTAGTTTGCAACTGTCACTTCAGAACTGACTGTATCTACTAAAACTAATCCATGCTACTAATGAATACTATGGGCCATCGTAGAAAGGTAATGATCCATGAGGAGGACACCTAAATGGACCCTACCTAAACCCTTATAACTTTGGGACTATAACTCCATATCGCCCCACCTCTCTCCAAGAGGTATGGATGCAAACATAGTGAAATATTCCTCCAGTCTGGAGGGAAACTTTTCTATCTTTGTGGACATTGTTGCATGGTCTTGCGTCTCCCGCTTGACCTTCTTCTTGATTGGACATTGGGTATTTCAATGGCCAAAATTGCCACACCTATATCACTTGACCTTAGGTTCTTACGCTTCTTCTTCCCCCCTATCCTTGACTGGGACCCTTTGATGCTAGGGCCACTTTCTCCTCTTCCTTCTCACCCTTCAGGCCCTTATTGCTTCTACCACTGATGGTACTCTTCAACAGAGCATGCCTTAACTCTTCCTATTGTAAGTCATACCACATCCTATCCCATCTAGGTAATATGTCTCTACCCAAGATACTTTGGACAAACATCTACCAATCCTCTGAGACATTGCTCAGTGCCAATCACATAAGCTCTATTGGTTTAGGTGCCTCCCCAATGACTACAAGTTGATCTCAGACCTCCTGAATTCTAGTAAGGAAAGGATCTATGCCTTCACCCTTCTGCATCTCTATGTTTCTCAACTTCTCCTACAAGAATATCTTTCACTGCTTGGAAGAACTCAGATATAGCTGGTTGAGAGCATCCCACATTTCCTTGACAATATTCTTTCCATATGCATGCAAGACTATATGGTCTCAAACTCCATCTAGGATCAATCACTTTGCCTTCACCATTTCCTTCCTATACTCCTTCAGTCAATCTGCATCTTGGGGTACTACTACCACATTGTCCACATAAGATTTCAGGCTATGTTCATCCAATGGGAAGGACATCCTAGCATTCTAGATGACAAAGTTGGAGGCTCCCTCCAACCTATCCTGATCTCTAAGCCAAAATGTGGCCATCTCTAAATCTAGTTGAAAATCTCCCTCTTTCCCTCTACTTGGTTGTTGATCTGCTACTTATACTTCCTTATGGAGTGAGAAAAATCTACTCACATCTCCTGCTAATCTGCAACTAAAAAATTCATATCTCTAAAACTCGAGATCCCCTGAGAGAAAATTTCTCTCTGTGTGTGCCTTTCTCTTCCACTAGACATTGATTTTTCTATTGAAAAAACCTTTTGTATCCAAGTAAGGAATCTGCTTAATGAAAACATGAGCTACAACTGCCTTTCTACCTACTGGAATCACTCGAACTAGTAAGATGAATTTTTCTGCTCACCTGCACTGAAAAATCAAACTTGCTCAAGCAACTCGCACTGACTTGTTGAGGCTATGCGCTTCCCTCAAAATTTCGTGTTGCTTTTCCATATGAACAACGAATTTCTACCTCCACTTTTGACCTTCCTTGTTTGATCAATCACACTCTAATACCATGTGAAAATTTCAAGCCTGAAATTCTATTGCAGCAACTAGAATTAATTCTTCTAACTATTAATTAATTTAGCAGTTTATTGCTACGAGAACAACGAATTAATCGAACTAAAATCTTCAAAAATAAATGTTGCATAAAATAATAACATTGGAAACTGAGAAATATTATAGCACACACACCCAAAAATTGACACAATTATTTGTGGACAAATGTCCTCGGAAAAATCCAACTTGGGAAAACTGATGCAACATTTGAGGGTTTTTATTATTATGCAACGTTGAAATAATATAAGTACAATCTGGATACTGAAAACTAGTAATCTTGTAGATAAAATACTGAAAATAAATATCTGAGGTAAATTACCCTCACTTTGAGCAATCCCAACACTTGACTGCCTCTAAAAAGCTAGTTGTCCAACTAGGCTTGTGCAAGCTTTGCATCACTCTATAGCTTCCTTCCACACGTGTTGTCTAAATTGACTTCCAGTCTATCCATCATTCCTACTACTGACTGGGAAAACGCTTCTCTGGCACTCTAGAACCCCTTCCTAGCCTCTGGAAATGAAAACATATTTTTCTTTCAACAAATCAAACTTCCTTCTGAAGCTTTTTTGCTGCCTCTATGGAACCTCTTGAAGAAAATTCAAACTCTCTGCAAAATACTCACTAGATCTAGAAAAATATTTGTCTGGCTTCATTGACCATGCCCCTCTCTGTATATGCTCCTTTCTAAAGCTCAAACTCTTTTGACGTGTTGGTTCTCTAGAAAATCGAACTCTCCAAGGAAATTGATCTATGGGTGTATGTTCTCCATCTATCCATTGACTTCTTCTTATAATATTTGGTTGGACCTCCAATGACCAATATTAAATCTCAATTGATGGCTAAGAGCATATTGGAGTCGATCCATGTGAGTTATAGATGATTTACACCTTATCTCAATTAATACTAATTAATTAACCAGATTTCCTTTAGACTTAGGAAATATTAAAAAATAGCATAATAATCTAATTAAGACACTTCTAGGTGGAATTTCCATAAATGATTTCTAGGTTATGGAAGAATCCTGTGTTTTAGCCTCTCCATAAAGTTTCGATACTAAAACGCCTCTGATGCTACAAAAACTAACACTCCCTCTTAGCGAAGAAGGTGTTCTAGTGTTGCACCACTTCTACAACACCCTATCTCTGTATCACCCTCTATCACACTGATGATTTCTGGCCACAGTGACTAACTTCCACTTCCCACCAACCATTGTGCAAATTTGATGTTGCATCTGTGCTGCTGCTAACACTACTATACTTCTTCCAACTCTATGTTTGCTCTGCAACTCCCTCTCATCTGTTGTTGCTACAATTGAAACTACTGCAATTGAGAAGAATCCTAAATAATAAATCAAATGTGTTTGTTGCATGTGTCTCCTAAGTCCTTACTTCTACTAGCATCTGCACTATCCACTGAAGAATCAATGTTGCTACCAACACTGCACTGCGCCCCTCAACACCTGACTGATGCTAGTTTGCAACTGTCACTCTGGAATTGGTTACAAGTCTTGACATTGATCTTTCCTACTAATGAATACTATAATCCACCGTAGAAAGGTAATGATCCATGAGGAGGAGACCTTAATAGTCCCTTCCCAGACCTCTGCAATTTGGGACTATAACTCCATATCGCCCCACCTTTCTCATGGAGCTATGGCTACAAAGATAGTGAAATATTCATCTAGCCTAGAGGGAAACTTGTCTATCTCTGTGTACATGGCCACCTGGTATTTCTTCTCCTACTTGTCCTTCTTCCTGAGAGGACACTGAGTACTATAATGGCCAAACTCACCACACTTGAAACACTTGACCTTAGATGGGTTCTTCTTCTTCTTCTTTTCCCCATGTCCTTGACTAGGACCCTTCGATGCTAGGACCACATTGCCCTCTTCCTTCTCCCCCTTCATGCCCTTACTGCTACTACTGATGAAACTCTTTAATAGAGCATGTTAGTGTCAGTCTTTGCAGCCTTCCTCCAGTGATCAAACATGCTCTTACAAAGTGATTTTAAGGTGTCAAGGTCAAATTTTGTCATTTCAGTGAGTCTTCAAGCAAAATTTGGTCACTAGCCATTAGGTCTAGGGTTTGCTTTTACTCCTTTCAAAGTTGTCACCATTCAGTTGAGTGTACCATCATTCAGAGGGTTGTCATCATCATGTCAAGTTGCAATGGGTCATTTTACACCTTGTTCATGCTTCAGTTGCGCCTAGGCAAGGTTCATTTCCCTCTCCTAGGGTTTTGAAGCTAATTTATTTTGGATGATCAAATCATCAGCAAAAAATGTATCCTGATGCTCATACACCTTCCCCTATCCTTAATGTACCTTATTAAACACTTCCCATCACAAAGATCCCCCAAATTCCTCATTTTTGCACAAACCCTAGTTTCTTGCTACAAACCCTATTTTCTAGGCTAGGTCTGTGTTTTGCCTTTTTGGACCCCTTCCCCTCACTCAATATTTGAAATTCCACTTTCCCTTGCCTCCTAGCATCCCTCCCTACTTCCCAAAATTTCCTCAAGAATTGAGAAGCCCCCTATCCCCTTCATTTCGCTTCATTTCGACAAATCCCCTATTCCACACATCAGGATAGGTTTTATTCCAATGTTGTTTTTGAGAAATAAAAGATGAATTTGAGAAAATGGAGAGAGGTTTTTGTCCACAATAGGTTAAGAAAGAAAACCCTCCTTCAAGTTTTACACAGGTGTAATGGTTTTAGATAAATGTCAAAAATACATTTGCCTCGAGAGAATTGATGCACCTTTGAAGTGACCTTGGGAAAAACAATTTTTCTCCAAGCTCGGTTGGCCAAATGAATTTTTTGATGAGTCAAATGATAACTAAACACAAATAAATTTCCAATGAGCTATCATGAGCTCAATTTGGAGTTTCAGAACACCTTCAAAAGTTGACTGCAACAACACTCTGCCTTGAGGCAGCCCAATTTGGCACATTTTGACCAGTATTGGGAGATTTGATTTTTGACAGAGAAAATGAAATCCAAACTGAAATATTCTAGTTGGGTTGAAAATTAGACTCAAATACCTTTCCAATGAGCTATCCCACGCCCAATTGGGACACCAAGAAGTCCTCCAAAAGTCTTCTGGAAAAGCGCGACGCATTGGGCAGGTGGCGCAACGCATTGGGCAGTTTTCCACAGTGTAAAAATACAATGGCGTGGCGCACATGGCGTGCACGGCGCGTTGGGCTGTGTGTGCAGTGCACAGGGCTGATAAGTGAAATTTTCACCATTTCTCCATAAAATTGCAAATGATTTTTCCTCCTTTGTTCCAAGTGAGTTTGTGATGATTTTGAATTGCAATCAGTTTGTGTTTGGTGCATATTCAAGATTGGTTATACAGAGTTTGAAAGGTGAAAAAGTGAAACCTATCATTTTGTAAAACTTAGGGTTTTAAATTGGTGTTTTACAAAACAAATTTGGTGCCAAATAATCCAACTCCATTCCCTACCTTTGGTCCCTTTCCCATTACTGTAATCTTATCACCTTCAATCTCCTATTCCCTTATAATCCCATTTATCACTTGTTCCATTTATCCCTATCCCTAAACCCTGCAATTCCCCATCACTATTATTCTCCCATGTCATTTGAAAAAATTCCCCAAACCTCACATTTCTAAAACACAGTCAAGTGACTGTCCATCACATTCCCACCACTGTACTATTTCCCATAGTTCTATACCCATTGTCCCTATTTATCACAATCTTGTCCTACTTGGCTATATTTTGGCGTTTGGAGGTAATAAACATCAAGTATTCATTTCTCATTTTCAACCAACCAAACATACACTTGTCATATACATTACAACATCATGACGGACATAGACACATCATATGAACAAGATAGTGATTTCGCCACTGAATTGCATGCACTAGGAGAACACTGAAACATCACAAAACCCATGATTGACTCCGAATCTTGGCCGAAGCTTCTTTGGATAAACATAATACTTGATTGGGGACCTACAACCCAAGTTTCAAGGAATTTGGAGAAAAGTTTGTCAATTTTGAAAATTTTGGTTACAAAACAGATTTTCCCGCCCGACGCGTCGCGCCACTTGGTGCGCGCTTATGATTGGGACATATTCTGGAGGAAAACTTGATATTTTTGGGTTTTTTATGATAAATTATGCATTCTTAGGAATGGCCTAACGATTTCATCATGTTCTGGGTGGTCTAAAGGGTCAAAAACGCACAAAAAATGACCTTTCTGCCACTTTTTGCACCCACAGGAATCAGTCTCGGGAGATTGAAGTTTTGGAGGGGCAAATGACATCCACATCTAGAAATTCCACATGGTTGGATAGTAGACAGGAAGGGATTTCCAAAAAGCTATTATGAGCTCAATTTTGACTTCGGGAAGGGCCTCAAAATCAGCTCCAACGTTGTGCTACGCATAGAGGTTTTGGGCGTGGTGCATAAAGAATTTTGGCCTATTTTTCACTCTTCAACTCAGAATTTCGGCCAGTTTTGACCAGTTTTACTTTTTGAAGTTACTCTTGATCTAACATGATGTAATTTCATAACCATGATGTAATTTTGGCACATATTTACTTGTTCTAGAGGATTCATTCACTAAAAAGTAAAAATTAAATGAATGAATCGGTTTCCTAACATATAGAGGCAAGTTGTTTGATTGCCTAGATTTTAGTTCCTTGTTTAGAATTGGTTGAAACAACTCCTAGAATGATGAGCTCGACCCCTAGAGGAATGGGAAGGAGTTAGGCTTGTCTATATCATGTAATTTCTCAGTCATTTTCAGGGTTGGACACTTGGGATTCCTTGGCACTTCATTGTACATTTGATTTATGCATTTTTGGCAAAGGAAAGACCAGGGTTTTGTAGCACTTGTTGGGATCCTTGTGGCTCTGTGTTTTGATGGTGTTTTTCTTCATGCAATTTTAAGTTCATTGATGTTTTATGTATGCCATTTCCCTTCTCTTTGCTTCTGAAATTAAACAAATTGAGTGAAAAAGGTAGAATTCATTATCTTGCTGTGCTCTACCTTAAACTTTTGTTTAGTTTTACATATTTTCATCTGTTTGAAGAGGATTCTTACAGCCTCTTGCCCTCTTCAGCTTTCTCACTAGTTTGAACCCTCCATCTTTACAAATCAAAGCATCAAAACGATTGCCTTTCTTGCCCCAATCAGAACTCTGCAAAACTGGCCTTCATCCCCGGACCCTAATTTGCCTTTCCCTTGATTCCAACAAAACCCCCAAAAAATCAAATTAAATCCTTGCAATTCATACCTAGCCTAAGATCAGTTGTTAAATCAATCATCTCAATCCCCATCGAATATCTTTTGCTGAGATTGACCCGGAGAGAGCCCTCTCTTGTCCTCGTAGGGCTAGCTACGAGGCTCAACATGGTTTGATGTGGACCTAGAATCTTACCTTTTCAACCTGAGGTAAATCTAGGCTCTAACATAGTGGCGACCATACTGGGGAAGAAAAGTTTATTTGTTTGTTAGTGTTCTTGCTTTATAAACTATAGACAGAGCCTGAAGTTAGCCAGGTAGCCTTCTAAATGCTCTTGTTTTGCATTAGCGAATGTAGATAAACGCTACTTCAGTCAATCTCCGATCTAGTTTATAAACTAAACATCTGATCTAAATGATCACCATAGTACATGTATCAAGTTAGATCTGATTGTTGATGGTGGACAACGATCAGACGCTAGAAAGGCTTAAATCATTCACTTGGCGATTCGAAATCATTTTCAAGATCAGATCCAAGGACTCCATTGGAGGATGAACCTGACTAGTAAAAACATGAAAGGAAAATATGGACAGATCAGGTATTCAAGTTGGAATTTCATCAAAGAAATTTTGTTCTGTGTTCTAAATTATTTCTTCTCTTTTCCCGAGAATGTCAAGAAGGCTTTGCAAAGTATATTATGTTTGAGAAGAGATCGTTGGCCTACATTTGATTCCTTCCCTTTGAAGATTGCAAATACCAAAGATTTGCATGCCTTTGAGCTTGATCAAGACCCTTTTTCCGAATCTTGTGATGACCGTCTTCAAATTGATGAGCCTCAAAAGACCAAGACTGATTCTACAGCTTCTGTACATACCTCTATACCTTGTAAAATTCTAGATCGATACAAGCCTCTGCTTTTACCTCCTATATCCCATGCTTTCCCTAAAAATCATGATCTATATCTACCAAGATTTGATGGTGAACGCGACAACGTCACTGCTGAGAGACATGTTTTGAATTTTGAGTATTTCCTTGACTTTTTCAAAGTTGATGAAGAGGATGTCAGTATTAGGTTTTTTGCTCTTTCTTTGCAAGGCAAAGTCAAGAGTTGGTTCAAAAACCTGCCTGATGCAAGCATCTCAAATTACCAGCAGTTCGTTAAAGTTTTCCTCAACAGGTAGGTGGTCAGAAAGAACCCTTTCTTGATTATAGAAGAGTATAAACAACTGAAAAGATTGTCAAGGGAGACAGTACAACAATTTTCTGCCAGATTTAACCAAGTTTGTTATTCGATGTTGGTTGATATAAGACCTTCTCCTAGATCTGCTCTCTTGCACTACCCGGGTGCCTTTGATCCGGAAATGGAGTTTCGGCTGAGAGAAAGGAATCCAACAACACTTGAAGAGATGTAGAACATTGTAGTAGATGTAGAGGCTCATTTGCTGATTCGAAGGGCAAAGTTGAAGGAAGAAAAGATGAAAAACATAGATCCGGAGGAATCAACATCTCTAGCGGTAAAGCTTGACATTTTGGTAAGTGCGGTGGAAGAGATGATGCAAAAGATCACCGCGAGGAATGATTATGATGTTCAAGCCCATGGCTTGCTGATTGAAGAAGAACAAGTCGCTGATCCAAAACATCTTCTTTCTTATTCCAGTTGTCATAGATCTGATAATGATTGTTTTATAGATGATCTTGGAGAAAAGAGAGCTGTTGATATGACATGCATGCTTGATGATGTCTTTTATACTGACAATTTGCCTCAGTTTGATCAGTATGATGATGATTATGTTCTCCAAACAGAAGTTAATCTTGCATACAAATCAGCAACTAGTTTTTGGGAGGAGGACGTTCATTTTCAACAGCTCGAATACAATGATCAGCCGATGCATATCAGTCATGATAGTGACGAGGAAAGTGCAGCAAATTGTGAAGTAAGTGAAGGATCTTTACCTTTTTGTTTTGCTTCATTTCAGTTCATCAGAGACAATTTCCATGCAATCAGAAATCAACTATCAACAAGTTTTGATCTGGACCATCTTGAGGGCAATAAAAACCTTGGTCAAGACTTCTCATATTTAGCTTTGCAGTCCTCGAAAGCCATTGCTTGTCAAGATGTAGATGAAGACATGGAAGCTGGCACATATGATCAAATGATACAAGATGACTCCGTACCATTTTGTTTTGAATCATTTTAGCTTTTGAAAGGTAAATTGCATAGTAAATCTTCAAATGAGCAACCTGTAGGAAATCAACAATCTCTCAGTTTTAATGTGGAGGATGAGACAAATAGCGAAATTCTCGAGCAAGTTGTTAATGAGAAATCTGCCCCTGAAATGACTGATGTAATCATTTTGAATACAAAACCCTCCCTAGCACCAGATTTGCAGCCATAAAATGCAATTGAAGGTCAGATTACAGATGAAGGCATGGAATCTGAAGTACATGATCTAATGATGCAAGAGGATTCTGTACCCTTTTGTTTCAAAGCATTTCAGTTTATAAAGCAAAATCTTCATAATATCTCTAAAGGAGAAGTTGAACAGCCAATAGGATGTTATACAGTTTCAATGGACACATTGCAACAGTCTTTTCAAGTTTTTGATGATCCTATTGCTCATCTGTTGGATGATGTTTGCTGTAAAAGTTCTTCTCCATTAGCTAACCACGTGCTAGAAAAGAATATTGATAATAATATTATTCAAAAGTCGACTTCATTGTCTTGTTTAACAGATTTTTCATTACAAAGCTCACACCAATGTTTGCAGTCATATGAGGAGATTGATAAAGGAGAATTTTGTTCTGTTTGGAATCAGCAACAGAGTTTGGTTATTCACGAAATTCAGGATCCTTTTGATAGCTTGCTACTAAAAGACAGCACAGATGTGAGAAAAATCTTAATATCCAGCTATGAAGATTACTTGGACTAGAGCAGTAATGTGTTAATGGAAATCAATAGCGATGTTTATGAAGATCCTTTCACAATATTCTTAAAGTCATCCAGTCAATTCATGCTTTGCAATTTTATTAGCAGTCAACTTGATTCCGACTTTCCATGGGAGTTGTCGTTCAGTAGTTTTCTCTTGTTGTTCCTAAGCAAGCACTTGTGGAGAATTCAAATAGCAGTCAAGATGCTTACATGGTTGCATTGGCTATTCCATTTCACTTGATCGAGTGGTGAAAATAACACTTAGAGTAGGTTTGTTAGTTACGTTTTAGTCATGTTTGGTTTTATTATGGTTTTCAATTTTAGTTTTGAGTCAAATTTTCAGTCAATAAATGAGTCAACAAATCTTGTGTGGTTTTGTCAAGTCATCGACTCCATAGCCCAATGGATGAAGAAACTGCCTACTCTCCCAAAGATCTGTTGTTCTTGGCATCTCAAAGGAGCTACCATCCCCATTGGAGCCAATGTTAGTGTCAGTCTTTGTAGCCTTCCTCCAGTGATCAAACACGCTCTTACAAAGTGATTTTAAGGTGCCAAGGTCAAATTTTGTCATTCCAGTGAGTCGTCAAGCAAAATTTGGTCACTAGCCATTAGGTTTAGGGTTTGCTTTTACTCCTTTCAAATTTGTCACTATTCAGTTGAATGTACCATCATTTAGAGGGTTTTCATCATCATGTCAAGTTCCAATAGGTCATTTTACACCTTGTTCATGCTTCAATTGCGCCTAGGCAAGGTTCATTTCCCTCTCCTAGGGTTTTGAAGCTAATTTCTCTTGGATGATCAAATCATCAACAAAACTTGTATCCTGATGCTCATACACCTTCCCCTATCCTTAATGTACCTTACTAAACACTTCCTTTCACTGAGATCCCCCAAACTCCTCATTTTCGCACAAACCCTAGTTTCTTGCTACAAACACTATTTTCTAGGCTAGGCCTGTGTTTTTCCTTTTTGGACCCCTTCCCCTCACTCAATATTTGAAATTCCACTTTCCCCTACTTCCTAGCATCCCTCCATACTTCTCAAAATCTCCTCAAGAATTGAGAAGCCCCCTATCCCCTTCATTTCGCTTCATTTCGACAAATCCCCTGTTCCACACATTGGGATAGGTTTTACTCCAATGATTTTTCTGAGCAATAAAAGATGAATTTTGGAAAATTGAGAGATTTTTTGTCCACCATAGGCTAATAAATAGAAACCTCCTTCAATTTTTACACAGGTGTCATGGTTTTAGAAAAATGTCAAAAATACAGTTGCCTCGGGAGAATTGATGCACCTCTGAAGTGACCTTGAGAAAAACAAGATTTCTCCTAGCTTGGTTGGCCAAATGACTTGCTTGATGAGTCAAATGATAACTAGACACAAATAGATTTCCAATGAGTGATCATGATATCAATTTGGAGTTGAGGAACACCTTCAATAGTTGACTGCAACTGCACTCTGCCTTGAGGCAGCCTCATTTGGCACATTTTGACCAGTCTTGGGAGATTTGATTTTTCATAGGGAAAATGAACTCCAAACTGAAAAATTCTAGTTGGGTTAGAAAGTAGACTCAAATACCTTTCCAACAAGCTATCCCGTACCCAATTGGGACACCAGGAAGCCCTCCAAAAGTCTTCTGGAAAACGTGCGACGCATTGGGCATGTGGCGCGACACATTGGGTAGTTTTCCACAGTGTAAAAATACACTGGCACGACGCACATGTCATGCGCGGAGCATTGGGTTGTGTGTGCATCGCACAGGGCTGATAAGTGAAATTTTCACCATTTCTCCATAAAATTGCAAATGATTTCGCCTCCTTTGTTCCAAGTGAGTTTGTGATGATTTTGAATTGCAATCAGTTTGTGTTTGGTGCAGATTCAAGATTGGTTATAAAGAGTTTGAATGGTGAAAACGTGAACCCTATCATTTTGTCATACTTAGGGTTTTAATTTGGTGTTTTACAAAACAACTTTGGTGCCAAATAATCCAACTCCATTCCCTACCTTTGGTCCCTTTCCCATTACTGTAATCTTATCACCTTCAATCTCCTATTCCCTTATAATCCCATTTATCACATGTTCCATTTATCCCTATCCCTAAACCATACAATTCCCCATCACTATCATTCTCCCATGTCATTTGAAAAAATTCCCCAAACCTCACATTTCTAAAACACAGTCAAGTGACTGTCCATCACATTCCTACCACTGTACTATTTCCCACAGTTTTATACCCATTGTCCCTATTTATCACAGTCTTGTCCTACTTGGCTATATTTTGGCGATTGGAGGTAATAAAAATCAAGTATTCATTTATCATTTTCAACCAACCAAACATACACTTGTCATATACATTACAACATCATGACGAACACAGACACATCATATGAACAAGACAGTGATTCCGCCACTGAATTGCATGCACCAGGAGAACACTGAAACATCGCAAAAGGCATGATCGACTCCAAATCTTGGTCGAAGCTTCTTTGGTTGAGCATGTTACTTGATTAGGGACCTACAGCCCAAATTTCAAGGAATTTGGGGAAAATTTTGTCAATTTTGAAATTTTTGGTTACAAAACAGATTTTCCCGCCCGACGCGTTGCACCACTTGGTGCGTGCTGATGATTGGGACATATTCTGGAGGAAAACTTGATATTTTTGGGTTTGTTATGATAAATTATGCATGCTCAGGAATGGCCTAAGGATTTCATCATGTTCTAGGTGGTCTAAAGGGTCCAAAACACACAAAAAATGACCTTTCTGCCACTTTTTGCACCCACAAGAACTAGTCTTGGGAGATTGAATTTTTGGAGGGGCAAATGACATCCAAATTGAGAAATTCCACTTGGGTTGGATAGTAGACAGGCAGGGCTTTCCAATGAGCTATCATAAACTCAATTTTGACTTTAGGAAGGGCCTAAAAGTCAGATCCAAACATTTGCTACGCATAGAGGTTTTGGGTGCGGCGCATAGAGAATTTTGGCCTATTTTTCACTCTTCAGCTCAGAATTTCGGCCAATTTTGACCAGTTTTACTTTTTGAAGTTACTATTTGATCTAACATGATGTAATTTCATAACCATGATGTAATTTTGGCACATATTTACTTGCTCTAGAGGATTCATTCACTAAAAGGTAAAAATTAAATGAATGAATCAGTTTCCTAACGTATAGAGGCAAGTTGTTTGATTGCCTAGATTTCAGTTCCTTGTTTAGAATTGGTTGAAACAGCTCCTAGAATGATGAGCTCGACCCCTAGAGGCATGGGAAGGAGTTAGGCTTGTCTATATCATATAATTTCTCAGTCATTTTCAGGGTTGGACACTTGGGATTGCTTGGCACCTCATTGTACATTTGATTTCTGCATTTTTGGCAAAGGAAAGACCAGGGTTTTGCAGCACTTGTTGGGATCCTTGTGGCTCTGTGTTTTGATGGTGTTTTTCTTCATGCAATTGTAAGTTCATTTATGTTTTATGTATGCCATTTCCCTTCTCTTTGCTTCTAAAATTAAACAAATTGAGTGACAAAGGTAGAATTCATTAGCTTGCTGTGCTCTACCTTAAACTTTTGTTTAGTTTTACATATTTTCATCTGTTTGAAGAGGATTCTTGCAGCCTCTTGCCCTCTTCAGCTATCTCACCAGTCTGAACGCTCCATCTTTACAAATAAAAGCATCAAAACGATTGCCTTTCTTGCCTCAATCAGAACTTTGCAAAACTGGCCTTTATCCCCGGACCCTAATTTGCCTTTCCCTTGATTCCAACAAAACCCCCAAAAAATCAAATTAAATCCTTGCACTTCATACCTAGCCTAAGATCAGTTGTTAAATCAGTCATCTCAAGCCCCATCGAATATCTTTTGCTAAGATTGACCCGGAGAGAACCCTATCCTATCCTCGTAGGGCTAGCTACAAGGCTGAGCGTGGTTTGATGTGGACCTAGAATCTTACCTTTTTAGCTTGAGGTAAATCTAGACTCTAACAGAGTACACCTCAATTTTTCCTATTGTAAGTCAAACCACATCTTGTGCCATCTAGGAAATGTATCTTTGCCCAAGATACTTTGTAAAAACACCTTCCACTTCTCTCAGACACTGTTCAGTGCCAACCATACAGGCTTTGTTGGTTGAGGTTCCTCCCCAATGATTGTAAGATGATCTTGGACCTCCTGAATTCTAGTGAGGAAGGGATATATGCCTTCACCCTTATGCATCCTGATGATTCTTAGCTTCTCCTATAGGAACATCTTACGCTACTTGGAAGAAATTTGATATAGCTAGTTGAGAGCATCCCACATTTTCTTGGTAGAGTTATTACCAGCTACATGCGAGACTACATGGTATCGGACTCCATCCAAGATAAATTGCTTTTCCTTCGTCATTTGCTTCCTGTAATCATTCAGTTTATTTGCATCTTGGGGTATTGCTACCATAATGTCCATGTAGTCTTTCACGCCATGTTCATCCAATAGGAAGGACATCCTAGCCTTCTAGATGACAAAGTTGGAGGCTCCCTCCAACTTATCCTAATCCTTAAGCCCAATTGTGGAAATCTCTAAATCTACTATAAAATATCCCTCTTTCCCTCTGATCGGCTACTGAATCTGCTACTCACACTTCCTTCTGGACTGAGAAAAATATGCTCACAACTCCTACCAATCTGTGACTAAAAATA
>APFE030955808.1:0-16178 GCA_000404065.3 Pinus taeda | reverse complement strand
GAGAGAAATTTTCCCTCTATGTGTGCCTTTCTTTTCCACTCGACGTTGATTCTGATGTTGCAAAACCTTTCAAAGTCCAAGAAAGAAATTTGAGCAGTGAAAATTTGAGCTACAACTGCCCTTCTGCTTGTTGGAATCACTCGAACTGGCAAGCTGAATTTTTCTGCCCACCTGCATTGAAAAATAGAACTTGCTTAAGCAACTCGCACTGTCTGGCTGAGGCTCTGTGTTGCCCTCAGAAATACGTCATGCTGCTCCCTCTGAACAATGAATTTTTTCCTCAGCTTCTGAGCATCTCCATCTGATCAATCACGCTTTGATATCATGTGAAAATCTCAAGTTTGAAATTCTAGGGTAGCAACTAGAATTAATTCTTCTAACTGTTAATTAATTTAGCAGTTTATTGCTACGAAAACAATGAATTAATCACACTGCAATATTCACAAATAAAAACTATGGAAAATAATAGCGTTGGAAACTGATAAATATTATAGCACACACACACAAATTGACACAATTATTTTTGGACAAATATCCCCGCAAAAACCCATCTTGGGAAAATCGATGCAACAACAGAGGTTTTTTATTATTATGCAATAGTGAAATAATCCAAGTACAATTTGGATGCCAAAAAATGGTGATATTTCAGAGAAAATACTGAAAATATGTACCTAAGGGAAATTACCCTTACTCCAAGCAATCCCGACACTTGACTACCTATAAAAAGCTAGCCACCCAACTAGGCCTGCGTAGGCTTTGCGTCACTCTGGAGATACCTACCACACATGCTACCTGAATTGACTTCCAATCTAGCCTTTGTGCCTGCGGTTGACTGGGAAAATGCTTCTTCACAACTCTAGAACCCCTTCCCATCCTCTAGAAATTAAAACATCTTCTTCCTTCAACAATTCAAACTACCCTCTGAAGCTTTTGCGCTGCTTCTGAAAAACCTCCTGGAGAAATTTTGGCCTCTCTGCAAAGTACTCATCAGATCTGGAAAAATATTCCTCTAGCTTCACTATCCCTGCCCCTCTCTAACTTTACTTCCTTTCTGAAGTTTGGACTCTTTCGGAAATTTCTAGCTCTAGAAAATAAAACTCTCCAAAGAAATCAATCTCTATGTGTATGTTCTCCATCTACCCATTGACTTCTTCTTATAATCTTTTTTTGGACCTCCAATGGCCAAGATTAAATATTAATCGATGACTAAGATCATATTAGAGTCGATCCATGTGAGTTTCTAGATGATTCATGCCTTATCTCAATTAATACTGATTAATTAACCAGATTTCTTAAGTTTAGACTTAGGAAATATTAAAAAATTGGTTAATAATATAATTAAGACTCTTCTAGGTGGAATTTCCATAAACAATTTCTAGGTTATGGAGAAATCATGTTTTAGCCTCTCCACACAGTTTTAAGACTAGAACACCTCTGATGCTACAAAAACTAACAAGTGGTGGAAAATTTTGAATCATTTATGTACAATTGCGGCCATCCAAAAGTCTCATGCCCACAAGAGTTAAGAACAATGGTGAGTGCCACAACTGAGGGTCGATTAAGGAAATCTGCAACATTATTGGTGCTACCCTTCTTGTATTTAATGTTCAAATGGAATTTTTGCAGGTATGTTGACCATTTATAATAGCACTCATTTTGCAACTTCCCCTGTGTCTGTATTAAGTGAAGAGGTTAGTGATATGTGTGAATGATCGTCTCCTTCCCCAGAATGTAATGTTTCCATTGTCAGTAAGCTTGCACAATGGATTACATATCCTTATCATAGGTAGGGTAATTCCGAATAGTATCTGAGAGTGTCTCACTATGAAAGGCCACCGAATGACCTCGTTGGGTGAGAACTGCACCAATAACATAGTTAGAAGCATTTGTCTCAATTTCAAATGGTTGTTACAGGTTTGGCAATGTGACTACTGGTGCAGAGAAAAGATGATGATTCAAATCAACAAATTCCTTATGTTGTGCCTCATACCAAAAACAATTTAATTTCCTTTGGCTCTTGGTAACTTGACTTAAAGGCCAAGTGATATGAGAGAATACCAACACAAACCTTCAATAGAAATTGGCAAAGGACCAAAAAGTTACGAAGCGCAATGAGAGTTGTTGGGGCTGGCCAATCCTGAATGACTTATATATTAGTTGGATCTACATGCATTCCTTGCTCTTCAATTGTGTAGCCTAGATATTGGACCTAGTTCATGACAAAGTATCATTTCTCCAAATTGACACATAGTTTGTGTTGTCGCAGGGTTTGACGAACCTGTTGAATATGTTGTAAGTGCCCTGCCGAACTCTTGTTGCAAGTGCTTTGCCCAACTCTTGTTGCAAGTGCTCTGCTCAACTCTTATTGATATGCTGGTTTAGATGATGCAGGAGACGCAAATCATTAGAGCAAAGTTGCAGCATTGGATCTTGGGGTAAGAGCAGATCGTTATACAAGTTTGTATATTGGGCATGCAGGTATGTTGGTTAATGGTTGATATGTGCATTATGGTTATATACATGCCTGTCATTCTAGTGTTTTTTTGGTTACATTAATGATAGATGTTAGCTAATCAATGTGGTCATATGCACATGCGTTAGATAGTTATGAATGATATTAACTTATTTTCATATGCCTTGCAGTTGTACACATGATGGTTATGATCATTGCATTTAATATCTTTATGTTATAGGTACCATGCTAATTTGGATTTCCCTGTGCAGATGGTTAGGGTTATGACATTCAGGTATGAGTTGATATATTGTGATATTATGTTATACTAATATGGACTGATTTGTGTAGATGTGATAGTCTCCCCTTAGATACATTAAGGTATGAGTTTGATTATGTTGTCTATTTCGTTTATCTAACATGGTATGGTTACAGATTTTCCAAATGTTTGATTAATTGCATGATATGTGTATGTGTCTATAAGATTGCATGAAGGAATGATCTTAGTTTAAGATGGTTGTACTAACACAATACGTGCCGAGACAATTGATATGCACTTGCGTGCAACTAGGTGCTAATTGAAGTACTATTATTAATGACTATGATTTGACTATTGATTATGACATTGTTGATTTAAAATTAATAGACATGATGCCTTTATCTTTGGACCATGTGGCTGACATGCATGAACAATTGTAGGGAAACATGCTTGGTATTAACATGACAAGGTAACAGTTGATTTGTTTATATAACTAACATTTGGATGAATGTGATAGCACATAGTAAGACTCAATTGCATCGAGGAAAAGATAAAAGAAAAGAATTGGGTGAGAATTCCTTTGGTTATGTTTGGAAACTGCCATTCCAAATGAATGAGTACTTTGTATGCATACAAGAAGTCTTCTTAACCTTTATTTTCAAGACATTATGTGGATATGTGATATATTCATGAACATGTGTTTGATAGGTATAATAGTTGGTTTCTAGTTATAGTTGGATTCATTAAGGGAATTGGAATTCCTTGAGAGATGGAATATATGTGTTTATTTACAAGGTAATGTGCTTGGCACAAAAAGGTAAGTTAAATATATATTGTTATGATTATTTATACATTGACAATTATATGTTTATGGAAGTATGATGCAGGGGATTGCATGGAAAAAGAGACTATCATGAAATCTTGAAGAAGGCTTGGGTTAAGATTTCCCTTCGAAGTGTTGGGAACCATGGGGTTGATTCATGGTGCTTGTTGCTAGTTTTGTGTTTTTGGTGCTTTGTGATTTGTTTGCGCTTGATTTTCGGTTTTGTTTATGATGGGTTCATGGACATGCCACTTTAGTTGTGGTGTCATATTGTTATTGACTTCCATGGTTTTCTCTTATTTTCTTCTTGTTCTTTCCTTTTATGATTGAGACAGTCTTGGGAATTGGTTTGGGAAAGAGGAAGTTAATGGAGCTTGCGGGGAATTGAATGAAACCCAATAGGTAATGTGAAGTCTTGGATGAAGCTTGATGCATGTATAAGGGCAGATGAAGGTAAGAAAATGAAAATCAGTCAGGCTAGTTGGGTCCATTGAGACAAATTGATAGTGGCAGGATAGTAATGAGAAAGGTAACAAGAAAGGCAAACAAAATGTATTTGAGGCATCAAATTCCTTTCCTATTGCATTGTGTACATGTAGTATGTGTGCATGTTACATATGTGGTGCTGGGTAAAAATGGTGTTATGTACATGTCGTATATGCAATGTTATGTACATATGGTGTTATGTACATGTTGTATATCTGATGTTGTGTACATGTGGTGCGGTGTACATGTTGTATATATGGCGTTGAGTACATGTTGTACATGCGGTTTTGTGTATGTTTTGTTCTATGTACATATTGTACATGAAATGTTGTGCGTGTGCGGTGTTGTGTACATATTATACATGTGGTGTTGTTTACACGTTGTGCAGGTCCTATTGTGTACATGTGGTGTTGTGTACACATTGTGCAGGTGGTGTTGTGTACATGTGATGTTGTATACACATTATGAAAATGGTGTTATGTACATGTGGCGTTGTGTACATATTGTACAGGCGGTGTTATGTACATCTGGTGTTGTGTACACATTGTGCAGGTGGTGCTATGTACGTGTGGTACTGTGTGCATTCCGTACATGTTGTGTTGTGTACATGCGGTACTGTGTTATGTGCATTATGTACTCATTGTATCATGACATGTATTTGTTGTGTTGTACTCTGTGTACGTATACGTATTATGTTGTACACTGGGTGTAGGTGTATGTGTTGTACATCGGGTGTAGGTGTATGTATTGTGTTGTGTTTTATACTAGGTGTAGGTATATGTATTGTGTTTTGTTGTACATGAGGTGTAAGTTTATGTGTTGTAGGCTAGGTGTAGGTGTATGTGTTGTGTTGCATGTTGGGTGTAGGTGCATTTATTGTGTGGTGTTGTACGTCATGTGTGGGTCTAGGCATGCGATGTACATTGTGTATGTGTAAGTAATTGAAGAGAGGAGAAGAAATTGGATGCTTTCCCCAGTGTGGCAATTGATTCAATGTGTGTATGATCCAAGATGGATCTTGATTGAGTCTAGTCATATTGGCTATGTAATGTTTTGAGACTAGGATGGTCATGGATAACAGCAAATGCACCAAATTTTACAGTTCTTAGATGTAGTTGAACCTAGGCTCATTGTGTAGATATTGTCGCTCTGAATCTAACACAACTTGAATGATTGAAATCCGACTTCGTACGAAGAAGTTATGAAAACTCAAGTTCAGGTCAAGCTAGGAAAAAAATCAAATTCAACTGGTCAAAGTCAACAGTTTCATATGCTAATGAGACCAATAGCAAGTAGAAGAGCTCATCGCACTAATTCTGATGGTATATTTGGTTTCTAAAATGGCCTCCGTATGAAGGATAAAATCCACTCTGAAGTTTTGTTCCAATAAGCAAACAATGGGACAAAGCAGGCCAAGTGGCAATCTCTTAGCAAGACACATGGCAGTAAAAAACATTAGGAGACTTGGTAGGGTCAACACACATGGCAATCAAAGTCAAAGCAGTGTAGGTCAATTGTTAAGTTGTGGGTCGAACCCATGACCCAGTCCAACATCACAAAACTATACCAACGCTCCACAAAATCATATTTATTAACATTGGCGCAAATGGTTATATTTAAAGTCATGTTTATCGCTATGGTGGGGGGGTGGTTGGCAGAGCTCGCCATACCTGGCGGCCTCCCAAACCTCAGTCATGTATTGGTACTACAAAAAATATAACTTAACCTCCACATATCATGCGGTGGGGCATCTATCATATTTAACCAAAACTCCAATGTTAGTGCGGGGTTATATTTGTTATAACGATGGTCGTAACTATATGCCACACTGTCGCGGGGATGTTAAATATTCGCCCAGAATATTGGTTATAAACCATGCCAACTATGTGATAACACAATTTATGTTTCACATGGCACTGAGTGGTTACAACTAATGCCATGAGGAAATAACCATTGGAATGTTCAAACGCCACGAGGTCGACTGCTACAACATATGCCACGCGAGAGTGGAGTATCTTCCTGTTTAATGTTGTTGAAACCATATGTTATATATATCATATTACAGTCGGGATTTATATGTGTCATTACAACCATGTTATACCATATGTGGAATATGGTTGCGCCATATCAAACCGATATGCCATGTATTATTATATAGTTGCAACCAGTACGCTATATTTTGCAAAAGAAATCTCGAGAGGTCTGTGGGTTTGACCCCGAGACCTACTTGTGGCCTTATAAAAAGAATTGCCAATGTACCAGAGCACAAAAAGTTGAAAGGTGGAGTCTTCGAACTTATGTTATGTGTTCTTGTAATATTCCTTTAGAGGCATAACTTCAATATTAGGCCTTTTCGAAAACAGTAAGTTGCATTGGGAAGCTGAAGTGGAGGCCTATCTTCTAATGGTAGCCATTGATACCTGTGAGCACATTCCAGAATGGTGAATTTTATGTAAGAGATTTTTTTGAAGCTGGCATATTGTTTTTTGATCTCGAGTTGAGTACGAGGACTATTGCTGCTTAGTCCTCCTTGTATTGGCACAATCACCGCTTTGTAGAATTGAGTCAGTTCAAGGGTGAGAGTTCTCTGTAGGAGGACATTTCCTGAAGGGAAAAATTTCCACTCCATCATCATCTTGACTCTAAAGAGACAAATATTATTGATGTACTCACTTTGCAGCAAGATCAATAAAGTGGCCTAGCCTTTTGGGTAGGGCCTTGAGATGTAGCCCAGTAGGGGTGAACTTCATCATCAATTGGTTGTGTTTCTTGATTTATGTCATTTTTGTGCTTTGAATATTTTTCATATTTAAGTTCATTAAAATTCGATTATTCATATGTGAATCAATTATGAACTAAAGACAGTTTTAAAAGCTTGCAAAGTATCAGAGGAAGATCACACATCTTCAGATCATTTTTGGTATTAGAGTAGGTTCTGACTAGATAGCAAGGATGGGAAAAAGCACGAAGAAAATCCAGATGCAAGAATTGGAAGAATTCAATCAACAATATCAACAAGAGAATGTTGCATTGCGATGCGTGGTGAAAGCATTGTAGGAAGACAAACAAAGATTGCAAGCGAGGATCAAAGCTATGCAAAGAAATTGATAGAGGGGAAGTCTCTCAGATCGAAGTCCATCTATTATTGGAGGAAATGAAGTATATCCACTTTATCAGTCGAATGAAGAAATCTCATATCCATCTACTTCTCCAAAAGCACAATCAGTGGAAGAAGTGATTGGTACTTTTTCCTCACCCTCTGAGGAACTTTCTTATGTACCAACATCTCAGGAACATGATTTAGAAATTGATAAGGAAGAGGCTTCAAGTGATCATGAGATTGGAGCTTTCGAGAAACATACCAAAGTAATTGGTATGAAGTTGATGAAAAGAATGGGATATCAACAAGGTAAAGGCCTCAAAAAGCGTGGCCAAGGTAGACTCCAACCAATATTCATTCAGGAAAGACCCCAATATGAAGGAATGGGATTTGACCAGTCAACATGTGACTATTGTGGAAAGAAAGGTCACATAGCAGATCAATGTTAGTCATTACATCCTGAACAAATGCCAAAAAAGCTATAGGATCCTAAAGGTAAGAAGACGATTCATTCTAGCAGTGATTCAGAAGGTGAGTCTTTCAATCAAAATTTTATTATGAATATTGTTAAAAAGACTTATACATGTACATTATGTGGAAGTAGTGTAGCCGGATGCTAGAAGCAAAAGGTTTACAGTAAGAAGGTGCATGCTACAAGGAATAGTCCATGGGAAGATAATGCAACACTAGAGGTAAAGAAAATTCTGGTAAATACTTTGATACAGTCAGAGAAGGGCTCAACACCGTCAAAATAGAGCTCAGAGAAATTGAGCAAGAAGACAATCATTGCAGACTGAGGAGAGAGATTTTGTACACAATTTAAGCTTAAATGACATTCAAATATCACATGTCCAATGATAACACATGAATCGACAACAACACAATTAGGACAAGGCGAAGCAATGAGAACTAGCAAGGAAGAATGAAAGTCTCCAAAAAAGTCGTTTACTAGGAACTTGGCAGATTTCATGCCTTATGTGTAAATTGTCAATTGTGTGTCTATGATTTGTTATCACATCAGTAATTCTAGTTGAGTTTGTAAATAGGGTCAATATTGTTTATGTACTAATGAATGATGTAATAAATTCCTTATTGTAATAAAATTTTGAAGGACCAAAAGTATTTTAGTTCGAAGGAATGATCCAGGATGGATCTTGATTGAGTCTATTCATATTGGATATGTAATGTTTTGAGACCAAGATGGTCATGGATAGAAACAAATCCTCCAAATGATCCAAACTTTACAGTTCTCATATTTAGCTGAACCCAGGTTCATTACGTAGATATTGTCTCTCTGAATCTCACGCAACTTGAATGACTGAAATCTGACTTCGTACGAAGAACTTATGCAAAGTCAAAGTTCAAGTCAAGTTGGGAAAAAATTCAAAGTCAATTGGTCAATGTCAATAGTCTCAGATGCTAACAAGACCAATGTCAAGTCGAAGAGCTCTTCTTATGGATTTTGATGGTATATTTGGTTTCCTAAATGGCCTTTGTATAAGGGAGAAAATGCACTCTGAAGTTTTCTTCCAACAGGTAAAAAAGGGACCAGAGTAGGCCAAGTGGCAGTCTCTCAGCAGAACACGTGGCAGTCAAACAATAGGACAGGTGGTAGGGTCAACAAACGTGGCAATCAAAGTCAAAGAAATGCAGGTCAATTGTCAAGTTGTGGGTTGAACCCACGACCTCCAATCCAACATCACAAAACTATACCAACACGCCACAACATTATCTTTATTAACATTAGCGCAAATGGTTATATTTAAAGTCATGTTTATGACTATGGTGGGGGAGGGGTTGGTGGAGCCTGCCATATCTGGCAACCCGCCAAATCCCGGTCATGTATCGACATTGCAAACAACATAACAAAACCTCCACATATCACATGGCGGGGCATCTATCATATTTAACCAAAAATCCAAAGTTAGCATGGGGTTATATTTTTTATAACGATAGTCATAACTATATGCCACACTGCCGCGGGGATGTTAAATATCCGCCCAGACTATTGGTTACAAATCATGCCAACTATGTGATAATACAGTTTATGTTTCAGATGGCATGGAGTGGTTACAACAAATGCCATGCGAGAGTGGAGTATATGTTGGGTTAATGTTGTTGAAACCATATGTTATATATATCATATTACCGTCGAGATTTATATGTGTTGTTAGAACCATGTTATAACATATGTGGAATATAGTTTCTCCATATCAAATCGATATACCATCTATTATTATATAGTTGCAATGGTACACTATATTTTGCAAAAGAAATCCCGGGAGGTGACTCCACGGGTTTGACCTTTGGACCTACATGTGGCCTTATAAAAAGAATTTCCAATGCACTAGAGCGCACAAAGTTCAAAGGTGGAGCCTTCAAACTTATGTTATATGTGCCTGTAATATGCCTTTGGAGGCATAACTTGGCCAATATTGGGCCTTTTCAAAAACTGCAAGTTGCATTGGGACTCTGAGGCAGATGCCTATCTTTTGACAGTAGCTGTTAATGTATGCAAGCAAATTCTAGAATGGTGAAGTTGATGTAAGAGAATTTTTTAAGCCGACATATTTCTTTTTGATCTTGAGTTGAGTATGAGGATCGTCGCTTCTTAGTCCTCCTTGTATTGGTGCAATCACCACTTTGTAGAATTGAGTTAGTTCAAGGGTGAGAATTCTCTGTAGGAGGATGTTTTGTGAAGGGAAACATTGCCACTCCATCGTCATCTTTACTCTAAAGAAACAAAGATTATTGATGTACTCACTTTGCAGTGAGATCAATAAAGTGGCCTAGTCTTTTGAGCAAGGCCCAGAGATGTAGCCCAGGAGGGGTGAACTTCATCATCAATTGGTTGTGTATCTTTCTTTATGTCATTTTTGTGCTTTGAATATTTTTCATATTTAAGTTCATTAAAATTCGATTATTCATATGTGAATAAATTATGAACTAAAGACATAATTTTAAAATCTTGCAAAGTGTTAGAGGATGATCACACATTTTCATATCCGTGTATGGAAAGGACAAAGAACGAAGGTAGAAGCAAAGAACTGATTGAAGGATAAGTATCGATATTCATGTATTTTAGTTTTAATTATGCATATTATCTATGGATCTGATTTATGATGTTTGCATGTGATCTATGATTTTGATTTATGATGGTTTCGTTTTGAGCTAATTGAATGTGATATGCTTATACATGATGATTTGATCAAAGATATAATTTGTTTTATTATGACATGAAGTAAATAGAATTCCGATGTACTTTATGATGGGCTACCAATGAGGTATGATTTAAATTTATTTCAATTCATTTTAATCTATTGGCAACTGTGTGCTTGGTACAAGGAAGCATGGGAAATGCTTGGTTTGGGTGGTTGAAACTAATTGCAAGAATTAGAAACAACATCAAAAGGAATTGAAATAGACAACAATATACTAGTAAAGCACTTTAGGAGCAGGGCCATTGTGGGACACTGGTACCTAATAGTATCCATTGATTTCCATGAGCATGATATGACCAATATGATGGTTTTGATGCAGGGATATACCTTGGTTTTTGGACCTTTTGATGCGAGGAAACCTTGCCAAGGTATGGATCGCTTGGGATGGGGATGCTAACAGAACTTGGAAGGTGCGTGACTGGATGGAAGTGGGTGACTAGATTTCTCGAGGGAATATGTAGTAGAGAAGGGAAGGTTGGGGAATGAATTTTTTTTGGTCATCCACATTTCCATATGGAATCATAAGCACATTGGGAGTGTGCCCTAGAACAATGAGTCGATATATGTTCATTGGGAGACAAGTAGCACAGGATTGTAGCATTGAACATTGGATGTAGGTTGACCTTGGCATTGGATTCTGGAGTTCCTGGGAAGGAGGTGAATCTCAATACTACTTTGAGGGTAGAGGTGTGAGCCTATAGATTCCCTTGTTGATTGATATGGGAATTGTATCCTTTCATTTTTGTATTAGAGAAAATTTGCATATGTATATGTGTATATTATTGTAAATATCATAATGAGTTGTGTTATAAAGCTCCAATAAACAACATGTTGGTCAAAGTTTTCAGCAATATGTCATTTTAAATACTGCAACAAGCTAGTTTATAAACCTCCATGGGCAGTATGTTTTGTTTTTAGTGGTTTGTGGGTCATAAGTGCCATAGAACATTGAGGATGATGTTCCCCCAAGGGCGAGGGTTCTGTAACAACCCTAGTTATGTAATAAAGTTAATAAAAGGAAAAATAAGACCAAGGTCATGGGACACATATTCCAAGTTGAATTGTGGGAAAAACATCCTAGTGGGTGTCACTTTCAGTTTATTTATGGCTAAGGAAATTGGCAAAGACATTGGAAAAAGAGGCATTAATTGGCATTTTATTTATGAAAATAATGGAAAATTGGAGAAAAGGAAGATGAAAGGTGACGAATTTTCATGAGAGGAAAATTGAAGAAAAAATAGAGGAAAATGAAGAAAACAGAGGCCTCAATATTAAAAAGGCTTCTACGGACCAGTTCATGGCTTTTGTCAATGTGTGAGACTTTTTTTAGTTGAGCCTTTTATCTGTTTTTGCGGGGAGCTCTATTCTATTCACTCTCTCTCTCATACTCTTGCACACTTAGAGTTTTCTTGGAGCACATTGGAATGTATTGGATTTGGAGAAAGAAGGAAAAGGAAAAGAAAGAAAGTGCAAGGGAACAATGGGATCATCAGCTACAACTATATTTCTTTGTAGGTATTGAGTTGCATGTATGATTTCCTTGTTAGTTTTGGCATGCATGGTATATGCATGTGGTTATTTGATTATGATCTATCGTTGGCATGGAGGATTGCCTCGATTGACAATGATTTTTCTAGCCTTGCCATTTCCTGGATAGCCATGGTTTTACGAGTTTCCCACCTGACTGTTTTCAATTGGTGGTCATGTTCCTTATGGTTGTGGGTTGAATAATTAATTCCTAGAGCCTTCGCTGGACAAATGCTCTGAAAGCCCTGAAACAACTTGGGTTGAGTTACTAGTCCTAAAAGCATTGGTTGGAAAAATGCTCTGGAGCCCTTGGTGGGTTGAGTTACTATTCCTGGAGCCTTGGTGTGACAAACACTTTGGAGCACTGCGACAACTATGGGTTGAGTTACTAGTCCTGGAGCCAGGTTGGAATAAACACTTTGGAGCCCTGGACAACTTTGGTAGTGACCGATATGGTGATGGTTAGTGATTTACGACCATGAGGGGGAATCACTACTTGAGGGTTGATTTGTTTTGGCCTTTAGAAGCCCTGGTTTGGTCTTGGTTGGTTTATTCCATGAGATCCCACATTCATGCTTGGAATATGGCGCAAGGGTGATTGGTTGAAAGAGAGATATGGTTCAACCCAATTTATCACTGAGTGGTACATGGAAGTCCCTGACTTAGTTGGTTTTGAATATGTTAATAGGAGCTCTATTTTCCTCTTGTAAATCATGAGTATTTATTCTTGTTATTATGTGACTTTGGTGGTTGTTCTATCATTGTTATTGTTTTGGGTATATGTTGGTTATAAGTATGGTTTCATGAAAAAATTTAGTTATGGCTCTTATCATGTTTTGATTAGTAAATTAATGGTTAATGAATTCATGACCTAATAGATGATATTGTAGCTATTCTGAGAGGGTATTAGACCTTCCTGGCGATTCCCAGATAAGTATGAGACTCCTATGTTCAAATATGTAAATATGACCTATAGATTACATGTTCCCGATGTGTTTGACGAAATAACTAGTACAAAATGAGAGATTAGTGACTATGAAACTAAAAAAGTTAGTCACCATAATTATTTCAAGTATATTACTAATAAATCTTAGCAATTTTAAGTGACCCAACTAAAAACGACTAACTTAAATGACTAATTTAGTATAGGGATAAAGTATACGACTAGATAAGAAGTGACCCAACTAAAAGCAACTAGCTTAAATGACTAATTTAGTCCAAGACTAAAACATATGACTAGATAATAAGTGACAAATTAAAAAATGATAGAGCATTATAATTTATAACTAACCTTGGCTCACCTCTTTTATATTTTGAATGTTTATTGACATAGAATATTGGACAAACCCAAGGACTTTTTCTAGGTTCAATTAGTTTTATATCAAGTAATTCTGCAATTTCGTTTTTACATATTTCTAGCTTTGCAGGTGACTAAGGCACAATTGATCCGAACTTATACAGGTACGCAAAAAAATATAGATATAAACATAAAATCAGAGAGGTAGAATAAAAAAACTTAATTTCATTAATATCAAAGAAACTGGAATATGCTTACATACAGAATGGAAATAAACTAGCTCGAGTGATAGTAACTTATCTCTGAGAAGAGATGTGGCAGATACATGCCTCTGAACTATCTTACAGTGAGGCACAAGGGAATTTGTATTATTTAACAACAAGATATAACCATAAACAATAAAAACCCTAACCCCAAGAGATGAAACGCCAAGAGTTTGTGGGCCTCGATGGGGTTAGCTGGGAAGCCAACTTCCCAGGGTCGTCACTTTCTCATATTATCTTTGTTTGATGCATATGATACCTCGTTAGAAATATCTCTCTGAGTACTATAGGATTTTCCACAGGCCCCATACGACAAAGGGCCTATTGTGGACCTAAAAAAACGTTGTTTAGGGGGTCAAAACAACTCTAGAAGTTTAGGACCCGAAAAACTGCTAAAAATAGTAAATGCTGACATAATAAAGGAAACAAACGAAACCAAATAGAGTTCTAGGTGGAATAGGTGGGTGGCCACCAATATCCACCTGAATCAGTCCTCTCCCCTTTGGAAGCAATGGTCCCCATTGCATGAAGAGCCTCCATGAGGTGAGGAAATTTCTGTTGAACTTGGTCTCTGGTGAACCACTTTCCTTGGTGAAAGAGTTGGCCTGCTTTGAAAAATCGATATAGCTAGATCTTCTATTGGTGATTTTTTTTAATCTGTGTGTCCATGATCCTGCTAGTTGTGGCTTGCTCAATGCAGCTTGGGTTGAGCTCTATTGGTGTCAACCACTCTGCGATGTCAGATGTATCCAACAATGGAGTAAAGTGTGGTTGCAACCGATCCACATTGAATATTGGGTGTAGACCAAGGAATGGTGGAATGTTGAGCTCGAAGGAATTTTCCCCTACAACCTTGGTGATGGTGTATGACCCATATTGAAACGAGAAAAGCTTGCAGTGGGGCCCAACGTAGCACTCCTTCTGAAAATTTAACCAAACTTTGTTTCCCACCTAGAACTTATGTGGCACTCGATGTTGATCATGACACTGCTTGTACCTAGCATTGGCTCTGTCCAATATGTCATGGACCTACTAGTAGATGTGCTAAATGTTCTAAATGAATATGTTAGCCTGGTCAACTTCGGACTAGACATGGGCCTAATATGCTTGAGTAGTTGCAAATGGTACGTCCACATCAATGGGACATAGCGGTTGGAATCCCAACCCCACCTGAAAAGGGTTGTGGCTAGTGGAGCTATGGAGAGCTATGTTATATTTATGCTAGACATAGGGGAGGCTTTCATCCCATGTGCGTGGATGCTTCGAGTTATACATGCGTAAAATGTACATGATCATCTTGTTGACGACCTCCTATTTGGCCATCAGTTTGGGCATGGAAGGTCATGGAATTAGTGAGCTTGGTATTTAGCATCGACCAGAGGCTTCATCAAAATGTACCCACACTCGTTCAAAGAAAAGCTTAGCAATGGATTCTGTTGTGATACTCTTCTTGAAGGCCACCAAAATGGTCATCTTAGAGAATCTATCGAAGACCACAAACACACAGTCATTGCCATGCTTAGTAGAAGGAAGGCCCGACATGTAATCTATGGAGATGGATTCCCAAGGCTGACCAATAGTAGGAAAAGGAGTATGTAGGCATTTCTTCTTGTTTTTTGGTTTGGCAATGGTGTAGGTAGTACAAGATATGATGTGCTTCCAAACATCCTTTTGAAGGTTCGGACAATAAAAATACTTCTGCAACACTGCCATTATTTTCACTACTTTGAAGTGCCCATCGATATGACTATAGTGTGCTTCCTAAATCATCTTGGCACACTCACTTGTAGGAACATAGGTGTCCCATGTGGCATAATAGTGCACCTTGGAGGTGAAAATATGGAACTTTCTTGCCTTCCAAGAGCATTTGGTAAGTGTTGCTAAATTCTGGTTCGCTCTTGTAAAGATATGGCCACCCCAAAGTCTCGTGTCCACAAGAGTCGAGCATAGTGGTCATCACCATGATGAGCGGTCGGATGAGACAATCTGCAACATTATTCATGCTTCTCTTCTTTTACTTGATGTTTAAATGGAACTATTGCAGATATATGGACCATTTCTGATGCCAATAGTTCTGCAACTTCCCTTTTGTCTGTATGAATTGCAGGGGTCGGTGGCTTGTGTGGATGAATGTAATGCTTCCATTTTCGATAGGACTTTATCTGAAAATGTCTCATTGTGATATGTTATCGGGTGCCCCTGTTAGGTAAGAACTACACCAGTAGCATGGTCAGAGGCATCTGTCTTTATTTCAAATGGTTGTTGTAGGTCTGGTAATGTGAGAATTGGTGTAGAGCAGAGGTGATGCTTCAACTCTACGAATGCCTTCTATTGGGATTCAAACCAAAATAACTTTGCTTTCACTCCACCCTTAGTGACTTAACTCAAAGGCCAAGTGATATGAGTGAATCCCAACACGAACCTGTGATAGAAATTGGCAAGGCCCATAACACTACGAAGCTCTGTTAGAGTAGTTGGAGCTAGCCAATCTCGAATAACTTGTATCCTGGCTGGGTCTACATGCACACCCTGCTCATTAATGATGTACGCCATATATTGAACTTCATTCATACCAAAAGTGTATTTCTCCAAATTGGCACACAATTTGTGTTCTGTGTAGTGTTTTCTTCCAGGATTATTGCATCCATAATTATTTAAATCGACGTTTCGAGCCATCCACTATGGCTCATCATCAGGATAGATCAAAAAATATATAAGCTAGATATCAACGAGATGAATAAATAAAGGTG
>APFE030955797.1:6880-26199 GCA_000404065.3 Pinus taeda | reverse complement strand
GAGCTCTCTCATTATTCTCTCTCTCTCTCTCTCTCTCTCTCTCTCTCTCTCTCTCTCTCTCTCTCTCATACTCTTGGTTACTGTTGTGCTGTACAACAACCCCCCATTTCTTAAAAAAAAATTACAAAAACTTCAATTAGAAATGGGTCCCTTTTGAATAAACTTCGTAAATTAGTGATTTAATAAAATCGATTGCCTAGCATTAATCATATCACACATAAAAAAACCTTTATCAAAAGACCTGATGCAATAGAGCTATTATCCTAAACCTTTTGATAAAATATGAAATATCTTTGTAGAAAGCCATCATAAGTAAATCTCCAATGCGATAATGCGATCGGAGATCGCATATTGCTAAGTTAAGCCACAATGCATCCTAAACACTATTTTCTAAACCTCCAATCCAATAACATAATCGAAATCAGCAATCGCGCATATTACGTGACACAGTGGAAACCCTTTCGAACTTCCCGATTGTGATATCATAAAGTAAGGCACATGTTTCAAGAACCGCCAAAGGGTTTTATTGGTAGGTGGAAAACATAAAAGCGGTAATAGAAAAAAAGGTAATAAATCAAACAATGCGCTGATTACAACTCTGCCTTATTATATTCTTTTATTGCGATCGAAGTTATCAGTCTGAAACATTAAGCCTGACCCATTGAATCTCCCGATTGTGATCCGCAAATTATCACTAATCACTGATCAAGAAAATCCAAAGACACGTTTGAAAGAATCATCAAGCATATGTCCGATGCGACGGATAATTATTACTTTTATTTACTACAATTAGCGGTTATGATGGTCATTAATTTTGTAGTTAAGGGTGAATCCTTCGAGGATTTCACCCGTGGTGATACTTAATTACATTTGGTTTATCATATGTGAATTACTTTAACTGTTTTCATTCCGTATTATCTTTCAACAGAAATATTTCTCTGTTACGTTTTCCATTGTCTGTGCAGAGCTACTCTAAGCTCATGAATTCGTAAAAAATGGGAAAGAAGGTGAAGAAAGCCAAGGCCCTTGTCGTAGTTAAAGAACCAGAGCCAAATAAGAAAGGATTGATATCATATACGACTTGCCTCGGTTTAGGAAAAGCAAGCTGGGAGAGTATCTATAATGTACTAGAAGCAGAAGAGCCTGAAGAACTTGAAGAAGAAGATACATCAGATTCTACAAGAAAATCAGAGAATATGTTGAAAGAATTGGCCTGCTCATACCTACACAAAATAGCAGTGCATGCCAAGGTTTTTCCATATAATGAAGTGGTCAGATGGATTGTTGAGAGAATTGCAACCACAAACAGGACATTTACTACATTGGAAGGAAAAGTGTTCGGGTTGTTTAGAGCAGAGGATATCAGACAAATGTACCTTTTACCCGAGCCAGAGAAGCAGCATAATAAAGCATTCTTAGAAGCTTTTGCCAAGGAAAACGACATTGAATCAGACCCTATCAGGCAATGGAGACATTTCCCGACCAAACACAAGCACGAGACATCGGGTATGTACTCTGTAGATTCATTAGCCTCTCCTTATTGTTATGCTGGTGCAATGATGTGCAGACTCTTCGAAGTCCATAATTCTGCTAAGTTCTCTATATATATGGTTCCTTTAATGGAGGCTGCAATTCATGGCTATATCATGGACTAGGCAAACATTCTTTCTGATAAAATGGCCACCAAGATACTTGAATATAGAAGAAAGAGTTCTATGACTTTCGAGGTGATACCTCCCTTTTACTTCAGTGCCTATATTATGGACACCATCTGTTTTAATTCCGAATACCCCATTCTCGGTTGGAAATGGACTCCCCAGGATCCCAATCCCATTCACATCTATCACAAGGAGCTATGGAAAGCCCATTATAAAAACCACTTGTATAGAATTTGTCATGGTTTTATTCTTCCTGCACATTATGCCATGTTCAATAAGCTTGCTCCTAGGTTATCCAAGGAGGCAATGTTCGACTTAATTGCAGTTGGCAGTTGGTTTGGAGAAGAGAAATTCACCTATATAAGGCTTTTCGGTAGTCTCAGGGATCCTCATGTTCTTCCTCTGTACATCCGCGATAAACTACTGGCCCAGGAATTAGCATATCAGATAACAGTGGCAGGGATGTCAAAGACCCTTAGGGATTCTAAGAAACACATGTGGCCTACATTTCCCCTTTGGTGTGGTGCCTTTACCCTGCATGATTTTAAACATGCAGAGAAAGAGGCCGACAAAATCAAGTTGTTAAAACTTGCAACTATTCCAAAAAGGCAATATGACCCTAGAAAGGTTGCTTACAATATTATCTCTCAGGCTAAAATCGCTAGATTTGATCACGAAGAGGATAGCTTTGACGACTTGTTTGCTTCAGCAGAGATATTTTCCCAGGTCAAAGAAATGTCTAAGACTAAATTGGGAACAGAAGGATTAGAAAAATTCAATAGGCTCAGGGCCCAGAGATTGGAAACCCTACCCCTAGATTTATTAAAAATGACATCTATGGTATGACCTCAAGGCTACGTTGAAGAGAAAATTACTATGAATACTCCTGAAATTGAAAAGGTTCCTGAGAAGAAGAAGACACCAGAACACGAGTATAAGTAGGTAACAGTTAGTGAACCCATTGATACACACATTAATGTTAACCCTAAGTTAATCAAGGAATGGGAAAATTTTGATTCTATTATCAGTAATCCAGAGAACACCCAAGGGTTCACTACACCAGAGGTGTCTACAGCACAGAAATTAGTAGTCAACACAGTTCCGATTGTAGGAACAAGCGGCCCACCCAAGCTTCATAAAGACATAGAGATCATCCCTGAAAATCCCACTGATGAGATTTCTTTGCATATAGAAGAAATCCCACCACTAGATGTCTTCTACAGCCCTAAGCATAGGGCTGTAGTCAAAAGACAGAGGAGGAAGAGGAAAATTGATCACTCTCCTCTTTTGACTCCTCAAATGGAAATGATGAATGTGGTATGGAGGGAGGAAATAAATCCCTCCGAAGATTTAACCAAACTTTCTCAGTATGTCAGAGCATATACAATGGCAACAATAGATAAGGTTTCAGAGGTTAATCATTTATTGAAGGAAAAAGACCAGACGATCATTCAGCTAGAGGCACAATTGGTAGAACGACAACAAAAAATAGAGCAGCTTGAACAACAGTTGGCGGAACAGAGACAGCTTAATGAACAATTGAATGAGTAATTAATTAATGAAAAGTAGAGAATTGATGAACATGCCATCCATAAGCAGCAAGAGTTGTCTCAAGCATTGAGCAAACTACAGCTATTGAACGAGCAGGTGAAGAAATCAAAAGAAGAGCAGATCGCCTAAATGAAAGATCAAATAGAGCAATTTAAAGGATATCCCCAGGTGGATGAATTCAGAACTGAAGCCCTGGAGATGACCAAGGCTTTATCCCAGCAATTGGACCTTTTTTGGCATAATATGTCATTGGTCGTTCCTTTATGTGATATCTCAGCAGCTATGATCGAAAAATCAGTGGATGTAACGCTTGACTTAGAGAAGGTAGATGAAAGCTTAACTAATTTTCTATCTTGGAAAGATTCAAATGAAGGAAAAGTTGTCAATCTGCCAAAGATATAGGAGTCACATAAAGAATTATATTTTCTGAATGGAAGTCTCAGTTAATGAAAGTTGAGAGAGATACATCCAGATGCAGATCAACAACAAATAATCTGATTGAATTAATCAACAATAGTCTGTATTTATCTAATCTAATAACAGAATGCTCTCTAGGCAAACTCCCAAAGGTAAAATCATTAGAACAACAGTGGAAACAGGAGCTGATGCAAAGAGAAAAATTGATCGAAGGCATTCACAGCTTAACATGGGAAACATTTTCATTTTTCCTTGTAAACCCACATAGTCAGCAAATGGCAATGAAGTGTCTCACAGATGCAATCAACCACCTGATTCCCGAACTTGCCAATGCCACATTTACAACTCAGTTACACTCTCGTATGAGTCAGCCACCAGAGGTCCAGCCAATGCTTGCCATTTGTCAACTGCAATCACAAGAAGATAAGTTGATACAGTGAATCCTTTCGTCCGACTGCAGCACTACTATTTGAAGATAAATCCCATATTTTTGTGGTTTTTATTACACCAGCTCATAGCGACTTTCTTTCTTAGTTTGTTATTTTTTGTAGTATTTATAGACCCTTTCATGTTTTTAGAAAGGGTCCTCAATTTTGTATTAAGACTTAAATCAGAGGTTGCACTATTGTACTTCCGATATATATTTTTTATAAAAGACTAGACCAGAATTTTGAATTTTGACAAAGAAGGATTTTATGAGATATGCACTTTTGCTTCCTATAAAAGTATTCACAAATTAGAAGGCAGAATTTGAATGTGATTCACATCAAAGGAGATCTAAATGCATACAGTACTACTATCTATGTTTTTGCTTTATTTTTCTATGTGAATTAGCATTTATCAACTTTGTTATTATTGACATGTATATGTTTCTACAACAATTCTCTAACCTGTCACTACTGAATGTTTCTGAATTGTCATCTTTCATATATATATGTCAGTGATATATTACGATCAGTGCGATAATGTTTTAATTATTACTTTGTTCAATTAATTGAACAAAGTAATTATCATATGAATGCATATTTTTATTTATGAATAAGTCATCTTCATGTTTACTTGTCAATAAAAACAATAAAGAATTGCATTGAGAGAAGAATACCCAGGATAGATTAGTTATCTTTGTATAATTTTGCACTTTAGAATAGAGCACTTATCACTCCCATTATAAATCACAAACCAATCACCCATCAACTCATATATCACTATGACAATGGTCCTATTACATCCAGTCGGAGCCACCACACCATCGGAAAAGGAACTGCTTTAGGTTCCGGACCGGGTGGTTTTCCCAGATGTTGATGTAGCGATTTTAGAGGCATCAACATTTTTTGCGCTAGAAGGAGGGCATGAACTGTGAATGAAGAGCAAATCCAAATCCATAGTCCATTCCGAGAGTAAATCTCCCTCCATATCACCTCCGACTTCTCCCTCGCATTCTTAATCTCCAATTTCTAAACGAGAAGTTGAGGAAACAACAACCACTACTGAACCCCAAAACATCTTAGATAAATCCACTCTTGAACCTCCTAAAGTTTAGTCTCTAATTCATAAACTTCAAGGATTTTCAATATCACCATAGAAATCTGAGTTATCTCAAGGCAGTGTGACTTCGCAATACATTCCTTTCCATCCTCCTACCAGATTACAGAGTGAGAAACTTGGTATTGAACCCACAGAATTCCCTCTACCTAAAATAAAAAGAGTAAGGAAGACACCTGAAGAGTCTGATAGTGAGACTCTTTCATCATCATCATCCATTTCATCTACTCCATTGCAAAGTCAACCATCCACTCCTCCACTCCATATTGTTGTTCAACAGGGTACTGGAACTTCAACATCTTCTTCCCAACCACTAGGAACTTCATATGCGCTTTCCTCAGTTAGTATCTCAACAATGGCTCAAAGACCATGGAACAATCCAAGGGCAGTCACAATGCCTGCACCATTGAGTCAATTGCTAGCTCATCCCGAAAAATGGCTGCCAAAGTTTAACCCAGATACAGGCATACTGGCAGAAGAACACATAAACAACTTTATGTTGTCAGTAAACTTAAATGGAATAACTGAAGAAGATGTTGTTGTTAGGATTTTCCCATATACCTTACAAGGAGCAGCTAGGTCTTGGTATTTTTCATTACCATCAGGATCCATTACTAGTTGGAATATTTTCCAAGAGTAGTTCTTAACTAAATTTGGTGATGATAGGTCTACAACAACATTGATCAATGACCTCTCTAATATTAAAACAGAATCAAGATAACCTATCAAATATTTCAACTGACGATTTAATAAGCTCTTAAATAAGATCCCTACAACATCTAAGCCTAGTGAAGAGGTTTGAAGTGAATGGTATATATCTACCTTACCTTCGAATATAGCAATCTTTGTTGACAGAGCTGCAAAGCCCACTTTAACAGATAATATGAAGGAAGCAATCGCTGTGGAAAAAAGTATCATTGCCTTAGAAAAGAAAACCACCCTTGAAGAGAGAAAGTCCAAAAAAGTTTCTTTTAAAGATGATTCAAAGAAGAAAATGGCTAAAGATCCATATGATATGGAAGGTCTGCAAAAGTTTTTAAAGACTATGTCAAATGAGATGGTATAAATTAAAAATCAAGTATCCAAGACCTCCACTAAGAAGCCATTTAGAAACTTTAAAAGACCTTAATCAAAACCAACTAATGCTATATCTAATGCAGAATTAGATCCAGATAACGATAAAGAGGAAGATACAATCTTATCATCAGAGGAAACTGGGGAAGAAGAGCTTGTATAATGTCATGGTATGTGGGATTTTATTTTTCCTAATTCAGATACCGAAAATGAACAGGAAGCTTTCCCAATAAGTACCAGGAGTAAAGGAGTTGCAAAGCCTGTTCAACCAGCTCAAAAGAAGAAAAATATGGGTCCTACTACCAAAGATAAGGTTCCCACAAAGAAATCTACAGCAGTGCCTACTCAAAATCAACCATCATCTTCCAATCCACCTTCATCATCTAAAACATTGGTAGTCTTTGACTCTATGGATTACAATATCATCGAAGACATGAAGAAGACTAAAGCAAACATTTCCTTATTTGAGCTTAGCAAGCTCAAACATCAACAGAAATTTCTACTCAAAGAACTAAATGCAGTACCTTCTTCTCCTCTTCCAAATGTTGTACTGTCCAAGGCAGCTAATGGAACGGGTAAGCCACCATCCGATAGAGTAGAGGCTACTGATGTTGTATTGATCGAAGACAAATCTAATTCTCATACCCCTCCTTTTCTCTTGACCTATGACATCTACAATAGAAACTTGCATAATTGCTTGATAGATTCAGGGGCTTCATCGAATATAATGCTAGCTTTAGTATGTTCAAAATTGAATATTGAACCCCAAAAATCTGCAGTGCATATTGTTCAGTTGGATAGAACTAAGGTTCAAGTATTGGGAGAAATCAATTCAGTTACCATTAGGTTATCAGCTGATCCAAGGGTAGTTCAGAGAATTGATATATTGATTGCTGACATTCCTGAGTTTTATGGTTTAATTCTAAGCAGGGATTGATCTGAGAAACTCCATGGGTACATTTCTACCGATTGGTCTCATATGTGGCTTCCCTGTAAAGAAAAGCCAAATCAGATTAGGATCGATCGAAAGAAGCATATGACTCATATTGTAACAGAATTTGAGCAAGAAAACCAGGTCATAGCATTCAATAATAACATTCTTGGCAACTACTCATCTGAATCATTCTTTGATAATTTTAATGATCAATCATCACCTTTATCAGTTAATAATTTCACATCTTAAATAGAAAATTTTTCTCATACAAATACATCAAGGTGTATTAACATTGCTAAGGAAATTGTAAATAAAATTGTAGATAAGCCTGTATTTTGGTCTTTATATTTTGATGGGTCAAAGTCCAATGACAGTGTAGGAGAAAGATGTATTTTAGTTAGTCCTGAGGGAGAAAAAACTATGTTATCGTGTAGAGTAGAATTTGAGTGTACAAATAATACTGCTCAATATGAGGTGTTGATCCAAGGACTTTACAAAGCAATACGCCTGAAAGTACAATATCTTAAAGTATTCGGTGACTCTGAAATTGTTATTAAGCAAGTAAGAAATACTATGCATTGCTTTTCTGGTCATCTTAAACATTATCAGTCCTTGGTTCAAGACCTTATATCTCATTTTCTAGCATTTAATATTTCTCCCATTCCTAGATCTCAGAATGCAGCAACTGATTTACTAGCCAATGTTGCTTCTAAGCTCCTTCCATCCGAGGATTACAACCCTGATAGATTTTCCGTTGAATTAATTTTTAGACCATCAGTTCTAGACAATGTCACTAACTGGCGGGTAACCAATCATGACAACGACATTTTGAATTTCTTAACTTCTGAGAAATCCTATGATGACCAGATTATTGATGAAAGTGATCATGATTTTCAAATGAAGCAAAGACTTGAGTAAAATTCCATACCTAAATCAGTAGTCAAGCTTGAGGATCTATATGACATCAAGGATAGGTTTAAGCAAGTTACTAATCCAAAACTTCAAATTTCTACTTTGAGATTTGAATTAATAAATCTTGGCACTGAGGCCAAACCACAAAATATAAATATGGGATTAGGACTTGCTTCAGAAGAAAGATTTGCCTTTATAAGACTTTTGAATAGATATGAAAAAAAATTCTCTTGGAATTATGATGACTTAAAAACATATGATACTTCTATCATACAACATACAATTCTAATGATATCTAAAGAGAAACTAGTACAACAAAAATTGAGGAAAATTCATCCGAACCTAGAAAGTCAGATTAAGCGGAGTTAAACAAACTCTTAAAGGCTAAGATGATTTTTCTTGTTAGACATTCAAGGTGGGTTTCTAACTTAGAGCCTGTTAGGAAGAAGAATGGTGACATTAGAATTTGCATTGATTTCAAACATCTTAATAAAGCTAGTCAAGACGATAAATTCCCACTACCAACAATGGAGCAAACTCTTCATTCAGTAGCTAGTTCTGAATTAATGTCTTTCTTAGATGGTTTTTCTGGATATAACCAAATATTGATGCATCTAGATGACAGACTCAAGACTACTTTCAGAACTAAGTGGGGAACATATGCCTACCAAAAAATGCCTTTCGGTTTGATTAATTCTAGGGCTACCTTCCAGAGAGCAATGGATATAGCATACAAAGGTTTAATTAATAAGTTAGTTTTTGTCTATTTGGATGACATTATTGTCTTCTCCGACAAAAGAGTAAATCATTTACATGATTTGAAACAAATCTTTGAACGTTGTAAAAGGTATGGGATTTCATTGAATCCCAAAAAATCATTTTTTGCTCTTGAGCAAGGTAAACTCTTAGGGTTTATTGTCTCAAAATATGGTATTTATATCGATTCAAAAAGGATCAAGGAGATTTTTGATATTCCACTTCCACACAATAAAAAAATCAATGCAATCATTTTTAGGTCAAATAAATTTTGTAAAAAGGTTTCTTCCAGATTTTTCACAGATTGTTTTACCATTACAGACCATGATCAAGAAAAACTCAGTGTTCAAATGGGGTTATAAAGAAAAGGAAGCTTTTGATTCAATCAAATAGGCAATCATAAATGTTGCTGCATTAAACACTCCAAATTTTTCCAATCATTTTATTTTATACACTTTGGCATCCGATACTTCCTATGCAGCTGTGTTGACACAAATCAATGATCATAACATGAAAGCACCCATATCAATTTTTAGTTCAAATCTCCAAGGTGCTGAGCTTAATTATTCTGAAGTAGAAAAACAAGCTTTCATTGTGTTCAAATCTATTAAACACTTTAGGCCTTTCCTCTTAAAAACTCATACAAAAGTAATAGTCCATTTTCAGCAGTGAGACAATTACTAGTCCAAAGGGAGTTAGGAGAAAAGAGGGCAAACTGGGTTACAACATTACAAGAATATGATTTGGACATTAAACCAGTGAAAATTGTCAAAGATCAAGGTTTTTGTACGTTGTTAGCAGGAGCTTCTAACATTCAGGAACATGAAGGTTCAAATAATATTGAGGAAATGAATGAGATAAGTACCATTAACCCTGAATCTCAATATGCGGATTTGCTATTTTACTTAAAAAATGAGTACACTCCTTCTAATCTCTCTTACAAAAATAAATGTGCTTTAAGATTGAAAACAAAACACTTCGAGATTATTGATGATGTGTTGTTTAGAAGGAATTATGACTCGGTTTTATTAAGATGCCTTGAAAAACTGAAGCACAAAAGGTCTTGCATGAATTACATGATGGTCCAGCAGGTGGACATTTTGGAGGTGATACAACAGCTCACAAAATTATACATGCTGGTTATTATTGGCCCACCTTGTTTAAGGATTCCCATGAATATGTATGAAAATGCAGAATGTGTCAGACTACCAATGGAAGACAAAGGAAGCCAGCCTTTCCTTTGCAACCGGTGAACACCGAACAACCTTTTGAACAATGGGGACTAGATATCATCAGAGAAATTATTCCACATTCATCCAAACAACACATATATATCCTTATAGCCACGAATTACTTTACAAAGTGGGTAGAAGCAATTCCTTTGAAGGTAGCCAACTCTAAGGCAATTATCAACTTCATAGATCAGTTCATCATTACCAGGTTTGGCGTACCTAATGCTCTTATTTTTTATAATGCATCTTATTTCTCTGGAAATACCATACTTGAATTTTCTATTAAAAGAGGGTTTAAATTGAAATACTCTGCAAACTACTGCCCTCAGGGTAATGGTTTAGCAGAATCGACCAATAAAAATCTCATCAAAATCATTAAGAGAACTATTGATTAGAATCAAAAGAATTGGCACAAATCTTTAGTATTTGCATTATGGGCAGACCGCATAACGTAGAAGGCCTCAATAGGCACTTCTCCATTCAATTTAGTGTATGGAAAGGAAGCTGTCATACCAACAAACTTAGCACTCCCATCTCTAGCCTTAGTGCAGTTTATTGAAGAAAATCCCTCATCTTCTATTCAATTGAGATATAATCAAATCCTTAAATTAAAAGAAGAAAGGGAAAAATCCAGAATTACACATGCAAAGCATCAACAGGTTATTAAGTCCTGTTTTGGTACAACTTCCACCGGCCCAAAAATTTTACAGATTGGTGATCTTGTTTTGAAATGGGACAAAGCTCACAAAGATAAAGGTAAACACACTAAATTTCAGAAAATGTGGCTAGGACCGTTTCAAATCATCGAGAAGATAGGCCCATCAACATTCATATTGCAAGATCTATAAGGAAAGAGAGATTCTCTTCATGTAAATGGGCTTATCTTGAAGAAATTCTTTACTTAAGGAGGTAACCCCTTCTTATTTGTAAATATTCAATTTGCAGTCGTATTTGTGTGAATTTGCAGTTTTGTTAGTTTGCTAAAAAATAAGGTTGTAAATAGCCTTCTTTTGGCCTTTACTGTTTTGAAGGTTGCTTAAAGAAAATAGTGCTAATATTTACTTTTGATAAATGGAAGTCTTAAAGGAAAAGAAAGAAGTGCTAGGGAATTAGATAGAATTAAACTCTGAAAACCTCTTTTATTTTTGTAAGATCTTTTCAAACCTTGAAAATACAGTAAATCATTCCAAGTTGTTAAAGCTCGAAAGAGGTTATCTATAAAAAGAAAAGGCCTATCTAAACTTAGCATCTACAACTCTTACATTGTCATCTATATTCTCTTAAGGAGTAAATCATTCACCCCATCCACGAAGATTGTTACTTTTCAGAGTGTAATTCTAAAATATGTTTGATATAAAAGATAAGAGGTCTCTTTATGAGCCTGCTTACCATGATCACAGGGAACTAATTAAACTGAAATTACCAATACTACATATCAAAATAGGGTAATGGCTTATAATTATAAGACAAGGGGTCTCATCACGAGCCAGCTTGTTCAGTTAAATTACAACCAGTGAATGGCATTGTCAACAGATGGCCACCAAACCAGGACAATGGATTTTTATCTTTTAAAATAAGAAATAAAGAAAATGGAAAATGCAAAAAAGAAAATATGTGGAAACATATCTTTTTGGATTTACTCTTAGAAATTATACTCCGAAATGGATGGGACAATGAATGATTGAATGGTTAAAAGGTAACCCTGCAGAGCCTATAACCGTTTGCTAGTAGCAGAGGCTCTACCTATGACAACGAAGTCATTATATAAGCTAAGTTGGAGAAATCTTCTTGTTTTATCTTTATCAACCAATCAAGGCTTAAATAAACTTAGAATGTTTTTGTTTTTAAGATAGCAAAGGAATTGCATAAACATTTTTCATTATATTCAAAGTTAATGATTATCTAATTATTCTTCGATTTTCTGTATACTCAAAGGTTTTCAAATTAAGAAAGTTAAAATATTGCATTACTTTCTCAGAGATACTGTTTCTTCCAGTGAATCACCAATTGTTTTGTTGTACAACCCCCCGTTTCTTAAATTTTTTTTACAAAAAATTTAATTAGAAACGGGTCCCTTTTTAATAAAATTAGTAAATTAGTGATTTAATAAAATCACTTGCCTGGCATTAATCATATCACACATAAAAAAAAAAACCTTTATCAAAAGACCTGAAGCAATAGAGCTATTATCCTAAACCTTTTGATAAAATATGAAATATCTTTGTAGAAAGCCATCATAAGTAAATCTCTGATGTTTGGAGATCGCATATCGCTAAGTTAAGCCACAATGCATCCTAAACGCTCTTTTCTAAACCTCCGGTCCGATAACATAATCGCAATTGACAATCGCGCATATTACGTGACACATAGCAGAAACCCTTTCGAACTTCCCGATTGCGATATCATAAAGTAAGGCACATGTTTCAAGAACTGCCAAAAGGTTTTATTGGCAGGTGGAAAACATAAAATTCGTAATAGACGAAAAGGTAATAAATCAAACAATGCGTTGATTACCCCTCTATCTTATTATATTCTTTTATCGCGATTGGAGCTATCAGTCTGAAACGTTAAGCTTGACCCATTGAATCTCTTGATTGCGATCCGTGATTTATCGTTGATCACTGATCGGGAAAATCCAAAGACATGTTTGAAAGAATCATCAAGCATATGTCCAATGCGACGGATAATTATTAATTTTATTTACTACGATTAGTGGTTATGATGGTCACTAATTTCGTAGTTAAGGGTGAATCCTTCGAGGATTTCACCCGTGCTGATGGTTTATTACATTTGGTTTATCATATGCGAATTACTTTAACTGTTTTCATTTCATATTAGCTTTCAACAAAAATATTTCTCTGTTACGTTTTCCATTGTTTGTGCAGAGCTACTTTGAGCTCATGAATCCGGAAAAAATGGGAAAGAAGGTGAAGAAAGCCAAGGCCCCTGTCGTAGTTAAAGAACCAGAGCCGAATAAGAAAGGATTGACATCAGATATGACTTGCCTCGGTTTAGGAAAAGCAAGTTGGGAGAGTATCTATAATGTACTAGAAGCAGAAGAGCCTGAAGAACTCGAAGAAGCTACAACAGATTCTACAAGAAAATCAGACAATATGTTGAAAGAATTGGTCTGCTCATACTTACACAGAATAGCATCACGTGCCAAGGTTTTTCCATATAATGACGTGGTCAGATGGATTGTTGAGAGCATTGAAACCACAAACAGGACATTTACTACAACGGAAGGAAAAGTGTTTGGGTTGTTTAGAGCAGAGGATATCAGACAAATGTACCATTTACCCCAACCAGAGAAGCAGTATAATAAAGCATTTTGAGAAGCTTTTGCAAGGAAAATGACATTGAATCAGACCCTATCAGGAAATGGAGACATTTCCCAACCAAACACAAGCACGAGACATCAGGTATGTACTCTATAGATTCATTAGCCTCTCCTTATTGTTATGCTGGTGCAATGATGTGCAGACTCTTCAGAGTCCATAATTATGCTAAGTTCTCTATAGATATGGTTCATTTAATGGAGGCTGCAATTCATGGCTATATCATGGACTGGGAAAATATTATGTCTGATAAAATGGCCACCGAGAGACTTGAATATAGAAGAAAGAGGTATGTGACTTCCCGGGTGATACCTCCCTTTTAATTCAATGCCTATATTATGGACACCATCTGTTTTAATTCCGAATACCCCATTCTCGGATGGAAATGGACTCCCCAAGATCCCAATCTCGTTCACATCTATCACAAGGAGCTATGGAAAGCCCATTATAAGAACCACTTGTATAGAATTTGTCATAGTTTTATTCTTCCTGCACATTATGCCATGTTCAATAAGCCTGCTCCTAGGTTATCCGAGGAGGCAATGGTCGACTTAATTGTAGTTGGCAGTTGGTTTGGAGAAGAGAAATTCACCTATATAAGGATTTTCGGTAGTCTTACGGATCCTCATGTTCTTCCTCTATACATCCCCGATAAACTACTGGCCCGGGAATTAGCACATCAGATAACAGTGGCAGGGATGTCAAAGACCCTTAGGGATTCTAAGAAACACATGTGGCCTACATTTCCCCTTCAGCATGGTGCCTTTACCCTGCATGATTTTAAACATGCAGAGAAAGAGGCCGAGAAAATCAAGTTGTTAAAACTTGCAACCATTCCAAAAAGGCAATATGACCCTAGAAAGGTTGCCTACAATGTTACCTCTCAGGCTAAAATCACCAGATTTAATCACGAAGAGTATAGCTTTGACGACTTGTTTGCTTCAACAGAGATATTTTCCTAGCTCAAAGAAATGTCTAAGACTAAATTGGGAACAGAAGGATTAGAAAAATCCAATAGGCTCAGGGCCCAGAGATTGGAAACCCTGCCCCTAGATTTATTAAAAACAACATATATGGTATGACCTCAAGGCTACGTTGAAGATAAAATTACTATGAATGCTCCTGAAATTGAAAAGGTTCCTGGGAAGAAGAAGACACCAAAACAAAAGCAGAAGCAGGTAACGGTTAGTGAACCCCTTGATACACACATTAATGTTGACCCTAAGTTAATCAAGGAATGGGAACAATTTGATTCTATTATCAGTAATCCAGAGAACACCCAAGGGTTCACTACACCAGAGGTGTCTACAGCACAGAAATCAGTAGTCAACACAGTTCTGATTGCAACAACAAGCGGCCCACCCAGGCTTCATAAAGACATAGAGATCATCCCTGAAAATCCCACTGATGAGATTGTTTTGCATATAGAAAAAATACCACCATTGGATGTCTTCTACAGCCCCAAGCATAGGGCTGTAGTCAAAAGACAAAGGAAGAAGAGGAAAATTGAACACTCTCCTCTTTTGACTCCTCAGATGGAAATGATGAATGTGGTATGGAGGGAGGAAATAAATCCCTCTGAAGATTTAACCAAACTTTCTCAGTATGCTGGAGCATATACAACGGCAACAATAGATAAGGTTTCAGAGGTTAATCATTTCTTGAAGGAAAAAGACCAGGCGATCATTCAACAAGAGGCACAATTGGTAGGACGACAACAAAAAATAGAGCAGCTTGAACAACAATTGGTGGAACAGAGACAACTTAATGAACAATTGAATGAGCAATTAATTAATGAAAAGAAGAGAATTAATGAACAGGTCATCCATAAGCAGCAAGAGTTGCCTCAAGCATTGAGCAAACTATAGCTATTGAACGAGCAGGTGAAGAAATCAAAAGAAGAGCTGATCGCCCAAATGAAGGATCAAATAGAGTGATTTAAAGGATATCCTTAGGTGGATGAATTCAGAACTGAAGCCGTGGAGATGACCAAGGCTTTATCCCGGCAATTAGACCTTCTGTGTCATAATATATCATTGGCCGTTCCTTTATGTGATATCTCAGCAGCTATGATCGAAAAATCAGTGGATGCAAGGCTTGAGTTAGAGAAGGCAGATGAAAGCTTAACTAATTTTCTATCTTGGAAAGATTCAAATGAAGGAAAAGCTGCCAATCTGCCAAAGATACAGGAGTCACATAAAGGAATTCTATTTTCTGAATGGGAGTCTCAGTTAATGGAAGCTGAGAGAGCTACGTCCAGATGCAGATCAACAACAAATAATCTGATTGAATTAATCAACAATAGTTTTTATTTATCTAATCTAATAACAGAATGCTCTTCAGGCAAACTCCCAAAGGTAAAATCATTAGAACAACAGTGGAAACAGGAGCTGATGCAAAGAGAACAACTGATCGGAGGCATTCACAACTTAACATGGTAAACGTTTTGGTTTTTCCTTGTAAAATCTCATAGTCAGCAAATGGCGATGAAGTGTCTCACAGATGCGATCAACCACATGATCCCCGAACTTGCCGATGCCACATTTACAGCTCAGTTACACTCTCGTATGAGTCAGCCACCAGAGGTCCAGCGAATGCTTGCCATTTTTCAACTGCAATCACAAGGAGATAAGTCGATATAGTGAATCCTTTCGACCGACTGCAGCACTACTATTTCAAGATAAATCCCATATTTTTTTGTTTTTGGTTACACCAGCTCATAGTGACTTTCTTTCTTAGTTTGTTATTTTTTGTAGTATTTATAGACCCTTTCATGTTTTTAGAAAGGGTCCTCAATTTTGTATTAAGACTTAAATCAGAGGTTTCACTATTGTACTTCTGATATATATTTTTTATAAAAGACTAGACCAGAATTCTGAATTTTGACAAAGAAGGCTTTTATGAGATATGCACTTTTGCTTCCTATGAAAGTATTCCCAAATTAGAAGGCAGAATTTGAATGTGATTCACATCGGAGGAGATCCAAATGCATACGGTACTACTATCTATGTTTTCGTTTTATTTTTCTATGTGAATTAGCATTTATCAACTTTGCTATTATTGACGTGTATATGCTTCTACAACAATTCTCTAACCTATCACTACTGAATGTTTCTGAATTGTCATCTTTCATATATATATGTCAGTGATATATTATGATCAGTGCGATAATGTTTTAATTATTACTTTGTTCAATTAATTGAACAAACTAATTATCATATGAATGCATATTTTTATTTATGAATAAGTCATCTTCATGTTTACTTGTCAATAAAAACAATCAAGAATCACATTGAGAGAAGAATACCCAGGATAGATTAGTCATCTTTGTATATTTTTGCACTTTAGAATATATCACTTATCAATCCCATTATACATCACAAACCAATCACCCATCAAGTCATATATCACTAGGAAACTGGTCCCATTACATCTAGTCGGAGCCATCACACCAAATGGAAAAGGAGTTGCTTTAAGGTCCAAACAGGGTGGTTTTCCCCGATGTTGATGCAACGATTTTAGAGGCATCAACAGTTACTTAGATTTTTCTTGGAGCACTCTTGGAGGGTGTGGCATACTTGGATTCTTGGAGCAGGAATGCAAAGGAAAAGTAGGAAAGTGCAAGAAGACATCAGCATCAGCAACTACATCAGATTTTCTTGCAAGTACCGAGTTGCATGTATGCTTTCTTCACTAGTTTTGGCATGCGTGGCACATGCATGTGGTTTCTTGGTTGTGATCTATCATTGGCATGGAGGATTGCCTGGATTGATTGTTGATTGCCTAGCCTTCCCATTTCCTAGATAGCCAGGGTGATTGTGGGTTTACTTTCATTGCTTGTTTTTGGTTGGTTCTCATTTTTCCATAGCTTGGGTTGAGTTACTAGTCCTGGAAGCCCTGGTTGAACAAATGCTCTACAAGCCCTATAACATCTTGGGTTGAGTTACTAGTCTTGGAAGCCCTGGTTGGACAAATGCTCTGGAAGCCCTTGGCGAGTTGAATTACTAGTCCTAGAAGCCTTGGTTGGACAAACGCTCTAGAAGCCCTATATAATTTGTGGGTTGAGTTACTAGTTCTGGAAGCCTTAGTTGGGAAAACGCTCTGGAAGCCCTAGAAGGCTTGGATGGAGACCAATCTAATGATGGTTTTTGGTGATGTCTGGCCGTGAGGTGGAATCATTGTTTGATGGGTTGAGGTGGGTGGCCTTGGGAAGCCCTGGATGATTTTTGATTGATGTGTTCTATGAGATCCCACATTCATGCTTGGAATATGGCACGGGGGTCATTGGCAAAAGAGAGACATCGCTCATCTAATCTATGGTTGGGTGGAACATGGTAGTCCCATCTCCGGTTGGTTCATTACATTTATTAATGAATTAAAAATTCATTCCCTTGATTTTCATGTGCAAATGTATTGATGTATATATGGATTTTGATGGTTGATATGTTTATTGTATTTCTGTTCCTATTATGTTTTTTTTTATGCACATTACCTGGAGGTTGTTACATATACAATCAACCTAGAGGCTGTCTCTAGGAGGCTTTCTATATCTCCTAAAGCACTCGTGCTAGAAAAAGTCACAACAGGGCCCAAATGTAACATACCCACCATTTCCAGCTAGAGTAAGAGGGTCGTCACTAGCGGATCCAGTCCCCATTGTACGATCATGGGAAAAGGACTAAGAAGATCGAACCCCTGTTCCCTTGAGTGAATTCTCCTTATATATATATATATATATATATATTAATCTTGCTTTATTTTCTTTTCTTTTATTTTTCTTTTTTCCTCACAAATAGGGAACAATGACCAACTGTCTCCTGTTTCCACATGGTGGTCTTCCCTTATCTCGCCCAAAAATTGGTTAAGCGGAAGGGTCGAGGCATATACATCTCTTTATTCACAAACAACACCTAACATTGTGACCCCTAACCTCCAACTAAGTCAGGGTCGACCCATTCTATGAGCGCAAGGCTTATCTTCTTCCCGACGGCCCGACCTCTGACTTCTGACCTAGTCAGGTCGGGATACCACGCCTTGTTACCACATTCCTTTTTGTTGGCATGCTACCTGACCTCCGACTAGGTAGGGTCAAAATCACTCTTCTCTTGCTATCACCGTGGCATTGGTTTCAACCTCTGACCTCTGTTATACCCTTGGGACTTAAATGATCCTTTGGGCCTGTTCATTTGGTTGCATGATCTCAACAGTGAATTCATGTTAAACACATATAGGGTTTATCTCCCATTTTAGGATAAGGTTAAAGCATCCAATCTTTATAAGGTAGAGAATACTCTCCTCTATTCTAAGGCATATTACAACCTTGCCATGGTGCAACTAAGGGACTCTACCCTTGCCTCTTGTAATGCAACTAAGGAGAGTTTCTTCGCTTACTCTTTTGATAAATCTCATCCTATTATAGATCATTCTGATATAGCTTTTGATGAGCCCCAGTATTGCAGCAAGGTTGTTGCAAGTCCTAGGGCGACCAACTTTACTTTATCAACCTAGGGTTCACACAAACTTGGAGGTGACAGTGTTATATGCACAACAGATGGAATAATATACTCTTGTCACTTATCAACTAGGGCAATAGACCACTAGGGTTTGTCAAACCAATCTTCTATTAACTAGAAGGAGGCTGACTACTGACAGTGAATGTAAAGCTATCTTTAATGCAGAAAGTAATTGCTTGCTTATATTAAGGAAATGAAATCGCTGAATAGAAAGTGTTATGGAATGACATGAAATTACCTAGCTAAGAATTAACACACATTACTTGCAGAAAATACCTAATTTAACCTTGCATTCTATCATCTACCTATCTGGACTAAGTAGACATGGAAATTATCCTAACATTTCTATGACTGATGTATGCATGTACTAGCTAAATATTTCTGAAAAGAGT
>APFE030955792.1:107471-163956 GCA_000404065.3 Pinus taeda | reverse complement strand
GTAGAAATGCTAGAGGCTAGTATAATTCAACCAAGTCAAAGTTCTTTCTCTGCTCCAGAATTATTGGTGCACAAAGAAGGATGGATCATGGCGCATGTGTCCGGATTATAGGGAGCTCAACAAGCTCACTATTAAAGATAAGTTTCCCATTCCTGTCATTGATGAATTACTGGATGAATTGCATGGATCAATTACTTCACCAAGTTGGATCTTCATTTAGGATATCATCAAATTAGAATGAAGAAGACATTCCGAAAACAGCATTTAGAACTCATGAGGGTCATAATGAATTTTTGGTCATGCCTTTTGGCCTTACCAATTTGCACCTTCTACATTTCAAGGTTTGATGAATTCCATTTTCAAACCCTTCCTTAGAAAATTTGTGTTAGTATTTTTTGATGATATACTAATCTACAGGAAGACTTGGAAGGATCATGTTGAACATGTTGATAGGGTGCTACAACTATTGGAGGAGAAGCAATTATATGCAAAAAGATCCAATCCAAATGTTTCTTTGGAGTACAAGAGGTGGAATATCTGGGTCATATTGTATCTCATGAAGAGTTAAGGTAGACCCTAGCAAAATTAAAGCCATTAAGGAATGGAAAATCCCCACATCCATAAAGCATATGCGAGGATTTCTCGGGTTGACAGGGTTTATCGCAAGTTTGTTAAGAATTATGGGAGAATAGCAGCACCTCTAACAACATTATTGAAGAAAGATGCATTTTCATGGACTCTAGAAGCAACAAAGGCCTTTGAACATCTTAAAGAGGCAATGTGCCAAGCACCGGTCTTAGCTACGCCAGACTTCACAAAAACATTTATTGTGGAATGTGATGCTTTAGGAAGTGGAATTGGTATTGTTTTAATGCAAGAAGAAAGACTCATTTCTTTCAAAAGTCGTCCAATCAAAGGAAACTATTTACACAAAGCTGTTTATGAGAAGGAAATGTTGGCAAAACTACATGCACTTAAGAAATGGTGACCCTACCTAATGGGAAGACACTTCAAGGTAAAAACATATCATGATAGTCTTAAATACTTTTTAGAACAATGATTATCTTCAGAAGAGAAGCAAAAATGGGTCACAAAGATGTTGGGTTATGTCTTCGAAGTCATCTACAAAAAAGGGAAGCAAAATGTTGTGGCAAATGCACTCTCAAAAAAGGATGAGGATGTGGAAGCATTGTTTTACATCATTTCTATTATCCAATCAGATTGGATAAATGAAGCAAGGGATGAATGGAAGAATGACGAAGAAGTGTGGACAATCATTCAAAAGATACAATAAGATCCCAGTGCATCTGATATATTGAGTTGGAAAAATGATTCGTTATGCTACACAGATCGCCTATACTTATGTAAGAATTCCCAACTCAAACAAAAGATTCTTATGGAATTGCACACTTCTCCCTTAAGAGGGCACTCAGGATTTTTAAAAACTTACCATAGGGTTCAGAATGAATTCTTTTGGGATGGCCTTAAATCAAATATTCAAAAGTTTGTAGCGAAATGTTTGCTTTGCCAACAAAATAAAGTTGAAACAATTAAGACCCCAAGTCTATTTCAACCATTATCCATTCCAAGGTAAAGTTGGGAAGAGGTTTCAATGGATTTTATCACAGGTTTACCCAAGTCCGAAGGAAAGAGTGTCATCATGGTGGTAGTTTACAGACTTACCAAGTATGCACACTTTTGTGTATTATCTCATCCATTTAAAGCCAATACATTTTCTACTGCATTTATGGAAACAATTCAAAAGCTACATGGAAACCCAATGATGATTGTAAGTGACAGAGATCCCATTTTCACTGGAAATTTTTGGACATAATTATCTTCTTGTCTCGGTACTCAATTAGCTCATAACTCATCTTATCATCTTCAATCTGATGGGCAAACTGAGATAGTAAACAAATGTTTGGAAGGATATTTTTGTTGCTTTGTCTTTGATAAACAGACACAATGGGTCAAATGGTTGCCTCTCGCTGAATGGTGGTATAACACTTCCTCCCATACTGCAGCAAAAATGACTTCATTTATGGCACTTTATGGATATCACCCACCGTCTATCACATCATCTTTAAGAGAAAATCCTAAGGTTCAAGCAGCGGAAGATCACATCGAGCATCAACAACAAGTTCTCCAGCTCTTATGGGATAACCTCAGTTTGGTGCATAATAGAATGAAACAACAGGCATATCAACGTTTAGCGAAAACAGTTTTGATGTAGGTGACTGGGTATTCCTATGGCTACAACCATATAAATAAATGTCCCTCGTGCAAGCTAAGACGGATAATAAATTATCACCAAAATATTATGGTCCGTACAAGGTGTTGCAAAAGATTGGTACTATGGCATACAAATTGGAGCTTCCTACAGCTTCCCGAGTGCACCCAGTTTTCCATGTTTCATGTTCAATGAAGGTTATAGGTGACAAGCTCCCAGTTCAAACAATATTGCCAGAACTTGACGAGGAAGGAAAAATCATATTGAAACGAGAAGCAGTCACAGAAACAAGAACTCGACAGCTACGAAATTGATCAATTTCGGAGTATCTCATGAAGTGGAACAACTTTTTTGCTGAAGATTCCACATGGGAGGATGAGAATTTTACACAAAAGTATCCAGAACTACTCAAGTGCTGAGGACAACACTTTTTTGAAGGAGAGGGGCATGTTAGGTCCCTATAATACTAGTGATTCCCTCATTACTATTGTCATTGTAGCCCTTATGGTTATTATTGTGCTCCTATTGTCCCCAAATTGTTATTAGTGTGTCTCATAGAAGCCCACTGTTGTTATTGTTGTGCCCTTATATTATTATTGTTATGTCGACTTTGATCATATTGTGACCCCTTAGACTCCTATATATAGAAAGGAGGTTGAGTCATTTGTATTATCCCAGAATTGTTCATTTGTGTAATGTAAAGGAGGTTGCCCCCTCAAAGAGGCTGATTTCTAAGGTGTTGATCTATTTTTTCTATTTTTTTGTGAGCTGGTTTCATAACACCAAGACGAGAGTACATAAGATGTGGCAGATGCCAGGGAAAAACCCCATTGTGGGGAAACCCTTTGATCAAATCTTCTTATTATGCTTCAATAGTTCAATAGAGAAAGAGAGAGTATAAATATCAAATTAACATGCCCAAAATAGTCCTATCAAATCAGTAATTAACAAAGTCAACTGTAGCCCTAACCAGAAAGTCAACGATGGTCAAAGCAGCTCCAAAATGTCGTCCAAGCAACTTAGTCAACAAAAGATAACTCAACCTTCCAAGAAGGTCAAGGTCAGCCCAAAACAGATCAGTCAAACCATTGAAAGGAGAGAGAAAACGTTGATGTATGTTATGTAGTCCAATCTAAAGTCAATGTTGAAGTCAACTCGGTCAACCTGTCCTAATCACCTCGAACACTGTGCATATCAATTCGGCCTCCAAAAATTGAAATTCTGCCCGCTAGAATGAAGTCAACGCTGGTCAACACTGTCCTGTTTCCTAAAATTTTCGGCGATCAAACTATACCAGAAATTTTTCCTCCTTTGACACGTGCGAAGTAGAGAACACTGCCTCCAAGCTGTATGAACCAATCAAGAGAGGAGAGAGAGAGAGATGTGGTGAGATAAGTGATGTCCGAATGAGGAGAGAGGTCACTCCTATTTATACACTTCGTTGAGGGTGAGGAGATACATCTGACTGAGGAGATACCTGAGGGTGAGGAGATACATTTGACTGAGGTCGACCTTGACAATCTGTGCATGAGAGAGAATGAATTCAAAATTCCATTTCTGGTTGTCAGAATGAGATGATTTTTATATCAAAATTGGACCTTTTGAAAAGTGGAATCCAATGCAATAATCATCTCCATCATATGAGTTGTCCTAAGGTGGAATTTGGCCCTAGTTGTGTCATGTCCCTTCCTAAATCATTTTGGAACAAGATTAGTATTTGTATTATGGGGCCAATTTTGCAGTTAGTGGACCCCATTCGATTTTATTAGGAGATTAGACTAGGAGAGATGTTTTGTTTTGTAGTTAAGTTACACATGGGGGGGCCACCCTCACTAGGGAATTACACACTCCCTAGTTCGATTTGCATGGATGGGGTTAACTTTTGCATGATGATGGTCAAGTGAGGGCTCACGATGGAGGATAAAATGGAGGGAAAAGTGCTCCATGAAAACTGTATAAGGAGGGAACTCTCCTCTTCTCATTCATTCATCAGAGTATATCGATTTCTCTTTGGTTGCTCGAACTACTTAGCTGAGTCACTCGCTGTTTAGCACGAGTTCTTCAGGCGAAGAGCTCACTCTTTCTTCGGGGGACCTCAAGTGCCACCCTAGGAAGGTTTTCTTCATTTCTTCAGGAGGGGGATCACATTGTGATTTCCAGCAGTAGCATTTCCTTCTAGGTGGTGCATATTACTGGAAGATGCAATGGAGAAGAGGCCGAATTTGTTGGTGGTGCTTTGCAGTGGAGTTTTGATGTGAGATTTTCCGGAGAGGAGGCTAGAGAGGATTGTCAACATTTAGGAGAGTTTGGGACCTAATTGAGCTTCTTGCTTAGCAGTGTGACTTTTGCACTACTTGGGCCAGCGTAGAGGCAGTGTTAGGAGCTCACTTGGTGGGTAGAGCATCAGTCCTTGAGGTTGAGCTTTGCCATGGGGGTTGGAGGAGATATTTGGAGTGGTGTTTGCGTCCCTTTCAGAGCTTGGAGGAGGACTTTGTGGCCATCTCTTGCAGGCCGTATTTCTGGAAGAGGAGGGTATCAACATTAGTCAGAGACTGAGGAAGAGGTGACGCAAAGCATTTGAGAGACATCGTAGAGGGAAGAGAAGTGAGACATCGCAACTGGAGACACGCAGAAGTGATGCAGAGAAGGGTAGAGGGTCTCCAGGGTGTCGGAGCTTCTTTAGGAGGAGGAGAAAAATTGTTTCAGGTGTTTTTTTTTAGAAGTGTCTCAGTATTCTATAGAATCTTTCTTTGTAAAGAGATTGTTGCTGAAGATTAATGAATAAACCCTCATTTGCTGCACCGATTTTCCCACATTGGATTTTTCTGGGGACAGTTGTCCAAGAATAACTGTGTTGATGTGATTGATTCTTGTGCTTGTATATGACTGTTATTTTCTCTATGCTATTATGTGATAACTGCAGTAGAATTTATTTCAATGTTTATAGAAGGGTTTTGTAAATAACTTATTGTGGAAAATAAGTAGGAGAAATAAATTAGTTATTACAATAGAATTTCGTGTTAGAAATTTTCACATGGTATCAGAGAAGAGATCAGGAAACAAGATTAAATAATCTGCTATGAGTCAGGAGCATGATGCTGGGGCATCAACTTAGAGGTACTCACATATATCTCTAGAGAAAGAAGAGAGCACGAAGAACATGGATCATGATTATTCTATGTTAGCTTCCAGACTGGAAGAAGAAGTCGCTTGCCTAGCGAGTTCTACCTCCTCTGAGGTTTTGTATATAGATAGTGGAGCTTCCTAGCATATGACAAGAATACGAGAGTGTTTTCCGAATTATCAGGAAGAAAGGATGAACTTCCAGATCACCATGGGAAATAAGTCAAAAATGTACCCCCATAGGAGAGGTACTGTAGTCTTTCAAATAGACGCTGGGGATCGACTTCTAGCAACCAATGCGCTGCATGTGCCAGGTGTTGACCAGTACATGTCAACTACCCATAGCAGTACACTCCTTTTTCGCAAAAGGGATAACGCTTGATCGATATGTCCGTGCCATTCGACTATCATCATCAGCCCGATCATGTTATGTTGTAAACCCAATCTGCATGTGTAAATTGTAAATAATCTTAATAGATCTGTGCCATGTATGTATTTGCCTCAGTAAACCTAATCTTCTAGTGATGATCTACGTTTTGGAAGGTTTTTTTCTCACCGACCCATGGTCGGCAGAGTTTTCCTTTAGCTTAACCCCAAAGCCGGAATGGATTTTGTCATTAGAATCTTAGGGGAATCCTAGTGTGCTTCGAATCTATGTAAAAATAATTTGGAAATAGTTCTAACTATTTGGTTAGGTTATTACAAATTTCTTGATCTGCTAGATTATATTTGTGTCGCAGAACTAGGTGGTCTATGAGGGTCTATGTCAAATGGGGTTTCCCCTTTGAGATGTAAAATTGTAAAGGTCATGATGTAATGTGTCTTGAGAGTTAGAAAATGTTTTATCCCCTCATAAGTGCTAGGTCCTAGGTGATTTTTCCAAAGGCTAAGTTCGAGGGTCCAATAAAAATAATAAAAAATATAAATAATAAAAAAATAATAAAATTAAAAAAATAATAAAAAATAAAAAATAAAAAAAATTGAAAAATAAAATAAAATAATAAAATAATAATAAGTCAGTTTTGACGAAATAAATGCAAGATTTTGATTTTTTAATATATTTAAAATTTCGACAGATGAGATTAAAAGAGATTTTGATCCTCATCGACGGTCGAGATCACTTTGACATGGATCCCTTGAACTAGCCGTTGGGAAATTTTTCTTTAAATAGGGTGTCAGGGGTCATTTGGGAAGAATTCGATCTGTGAGTCTTGTGCTAAAGAAAGCTCTCTTGTAGTCATTTTTCATATGAAATAAATAAAGACTTTGGGGTTGAAATCTTGTTGGTGTTACTCTTCTGGAAATGCTGTAAGATGTTTTATTTCTGTGCATGAATTTTCAACCATTGATAATCGCTTGATGAAGAGTGATTTTAAACACAGATATCTTGTTTAGTCACTAGGGTTTGAATGGTAGTAGAATTTCTGAATGTGATGGCAAGTATCTCCATTAGATTTGGATTTTAGTATTGTTTTCTCCCTCTTTGTTGATGGTTGAAGTAAGCTATGCAGGAAAATCTAGATTTCAAAGATCAACAGGCGTTTGGGGAAGTTCTCGGTTGAATCAGCCAACTCCCGAGAAGCACTTTTTGAAGAGCCCAGCCAGTTTTGGTCTCAGGTTTATCATTTAAAATTTTCTTGTGAATGCATGAGGGGTTTTTTGAAGCATTTCATAGTAAATCTAAAATTCTGAAAATATTTTTGTGGATTATTGACAAATCTGGCTGCTTAGAGTCGGTAGTTTGTGAATACTGTAATTCTTTAGTTAAATTTTGGGTTATTTCCTTGCATATTTTGCCTCTGGGTTTTCTGTTTTTTGCAGGTTGCTGATTTGAGGAAGAGATTCTCGTTGGAAGCCAGATCTAGGCCCTGGGGGTTAAGATTTGGTCTCACAACCAATTTTTACAGGGGCACTGTTTTGCTGTCCAAGGGTTTCAACTTCAGTCACTTTCAAATCTGGAAATTTATTGCAGGGTTTTCATTAGAAGCAAAGAGAGTTCAAATTTTTTAAGGTTTCAGAAGAGGTTCAAGGCTGTCCAAGCCATACCACTCCCTTGCGTGAAGTTCTTTCTCCCTCATCATTCAGCCTCTTGCTGTTGCCGCACCTACCCACTTCCAACGTCAAAACCTCAACTTGCAAATCTGTTGGATCCATTTTCTTTCCGTTGCCAGCAAACCCTCATCTCCCATCCATAGCAAAGTCTTCACTTATATGCTGTCCCTACGGCTCTTCTCATTGATCCCTCATGCAGTACCATTCTATCCATCCACTGTCTGCTCCCTTAATCTGCGTGAATCCATTACGCTGCCCAGTATTTCTCGTTCAAACCTGCAAACATCCATCACCTTGCTGCACTCTCTCCATGGCACCCATTGCACGTTGCTATTAGTCTCCTCATGTCATCATTTCCACGCACACCCTTTCACCATCAAGCTGCCATACGCCTAATCCCTATACGCAAGTCTTCCTTCCGCCCTCGATTCAGCCCGCAGCCTTCTTCCTTACCTTCGTTCTTCATTGTTGCCTTTCTCCGCGTTCCCTTTGCTCCAAACTGCCTCACGCGTTTCCTTTTCCCATCTCTCCACGCAGTCAAACTCCCGCATTGCGACTTGCTCTCCTTTCGCCATTGAGAACCTGTGACTATGCTGCCTTGCTCCAGCGTTCTGCTTGTCCACCGCCCGCGCAGTCTCTCGGCTTCCTCACGTCTCCCCTCCTTGCCCACCGTCGAGGCTCTCACGCAACCCACGTTCATATAAACAGTAAAAAAAAAATAAATCGATTTTCCTTTAGTTTCCTATGTATGCTTTACTTTAAGTTAGGGTTAGCGTTTGTTTTCCATTTGAATCTTAGTTAGAATTGATTTCATTTTTCTTATAGTTTGGAATTTAACAATTTTTGTTAAAGTTCAGTTTCATTTAAATTTTAATTAGATTTAGATTTGATTTTACTTTTTCTATAGTTTAGAATTTAAACTTAAAAAAAAATCATAAAAAGGTTTAAGTTTTAATGTTTTGGTTTCATTTTTATTTTTTTTATTTTAGATTTATTTAAGTTTAGTCTAATTTTGTTTAAATTTTGATCAAAAAAAAAAAAAAAAAAAAAAAAAATCCCAAATACATAAAAAGGTTAGTCCTTAGGCTTTTATTTAGAATTTTGTTTTACAGTGTAGATTTTTAGACTTTAGTTTTGTTTTATTTTAAACTTAGAAATTTTATAAAAATTAAATTTTTTTGAAAAAGATTAACTAAAATATTGAAAATTAATTTTTGTGTCTTTTGTGGTATTTATGTTCCACTTCTCTATAGTTAAATATGCTTAAATGTTTATTTAAATATTAACTATTGAAAAGTGGTGAATCATTTTATGAACTGGTCATCATTTAAATTTTATGGTCATTTAAAGCATTTGATTTTTGGAAGTTTAATTGGTGGAACATTGTTAAAGCATTGTGCATTTATTGAATATCTTGCATTGCTTGGGTTATTTGATAGTAAATTATTGTTAATCTTGGAGTTATAAATTTCATATTTTTTGCAGCAGTTGATAAACAATTATTTAATCATTAACTCCACAAGGCACTGGTACTAAGCATAACAAGATCTAATTAAGTTTTAATCAATCAAGTGCTTGTTTCCCTTGCTGTGTCTCCCAAGCCAACTGACTGCCAATTGGTCGTCTTTTATCCCAAAGGGTCTACCCCCCTTAGCCTAGGGAGGCTGATTAAATAGAGAGATTGGGAATCAGGGTGACAATCCCTGGTCTGGGCATTGTCACGGTGCTTAGACATTCTATGTGACAACACCAGGATTGGGGTTGAACTTAATCTCTGTATCTTAGCTTCAAAACAAGGGTTATAATGTTTTCTTCATTAAACAGAAAGTATATGTCAAACAGCTGAGTTGGAAAAAGAAAGCCCAGATAGGAGTCAGAAGTAACAGTCTATATAAATTACAGCTAGAATCTCTAATGGCACTGATAGGCAACATTGGGGAAAACGATTTGAATGAACTATGGCACAGGAGGATGGGACACTACACCATGGGGCTCTAAGAATTCTCGGAAGAACAGTGACAGGAGTTCCAGAGTTGAGTACCAAACGAGATGATGTATGCAGAGGGTGCGCATTAGGCAAGTACGCCAAAGCGACATTTTCCAGAAGTAACAATAGGGCTAAGAGTGTTCTAGGATTGATACACTCAGATATCTGCAGACCCATGTCCACAAAAACTCTTAGTGGTGCCGAATACTTCATCACCTTCATTGATGACCATTCTAGAAAGATTTGGATCTAATTTCTAAAAACCAAGGATGAGGTTTTTGGTCGATTCAAAGAGTTCGAGGGTCTAGTTGAGAATTTGACAAGAAAGAGGATAAAGATAATGTGCTCAGAAAATTGGATAATACATTGACAAGGACTTCATTGATTTTTGCGCAAGTGAAGGCATCAGAAGAGAGTGGACACCTCCCTATAATCCGAAGCAGAATGGAGTAGTAGAAAGAAAGAACAGGACTATTGTTGAAGCAGCGAGGGCAATGTTGTATGATCAGGATATGCCCAAGTTTCTATGGGCAGAAGCACGCAACACGATCGTTTATGTCTAGAACAGGACTCCTCACAGGGCATTAGGTAAGATTACTTCAGAGAGTGTCTTTGTAGAAACCCGAAACCAGAATTTAGAAACTGAAATACAGACAGCGTAAAAAAATTTAAATTGTACTTACCTCAACTGCGGCTGATGATTCTGCTGCTGAACTGGTACTCCTTTGATCAAATTTCGAGATGGCCAATACCACCCGACCTGACAGAGCAACCTGGTTGCCCGATCCAGAGACGCTCTCCACAGAGGCTCTCTGTCGCTCCGTGCCCAGAACTCAGATCCCTCAAGGCTCTTTTGTAAAATCTCTTCTTCGGTTTCCTGCTAATGCGTTTTTCGTTCCTGTGTCTCCCCCTCCTCCCGGGTCAGCGTCCTGCTATATATCCCCCCCTGCCTGGCGGTGGCCGCCCTCCCACTTGCAGCCACCGCCTCTCAGCATTGAAGGCTTTGCGATATTTTGTCATTAATTTCCAGTAGGTAGTCTTTAATAGTTTTAGATATTTAGATATGATCGATACCCAGTCTTTAGGCTGGTTATTATAGTTTTTAAATGATCACGTTAAAATATAGGTTATGGTATTTAATGTTATATAAAATATGTTATAAGGTTTAATGTTATATATATATACTTTAATGTTATATAAAATATGTTATAATGTTTAAGGTTATAATTTAATACCTTAATGTTAGATAAAATATGTTATAATATTTAAATGTTATATATATATACCTTTTAACATTTCAAAATATGTTATAGTATTTAATGATATATATATCTTTTTAAATTATAATTGTAAAGTCTAACTATATATCATAAAGTTTTATGTATATATATAGATATCTTCATATATTCTAAGGTTTAACATTTTTATTAATGGGTCAATTAGATGGGTTGTTACATACATTCCCCCTTCTGAAAACTTCGTCCCGAAGTTTAGAGCTTCAGGTTCAAGGTCTTAACGGACATGCCCCTTTCTATCCAGGTTCCCAAGCTCTTCAAACTCATCCTATCCTTCCTAATCTCTTCTGCTCCCATCCTATCCGTCCTCTACTAGAGTATGCCATGGCGTCAATTTACTGACCTAACCATTCATACATAAGGGTAAGAGCGTCGACTATACCAACCTGATTCCCAGTAGGCATCCGGTAGTCATCATCACACGTCTAGGGGAGCGTGACTCGCACAGTCCTCCCATGACTCCAAGTTCCGGAGGATAAACGGTGGGTAACACCTCCACCCCTCCAGTAGTATCAGGGCTACTACCCTATCATAGAATCACTTTGAGCTTTAACTGATCTGAGTTCTGTCTTCACGTGGCCATCTCGAAAATTGGATCAATTATCTGCAATCATAGTTTATCTGCCAGCTTACCTGTAATCTTACACTCACCTAGCATTTGTAAAATGTGCATCAGCATATTCAAAATAACTTATGTATTATCTACATATAACATAATTTTGTTTATTTTCTATGCATGTATTCTGACTTTTCTATAGGTGTACTCACTTCCTGTCTTTTATTTCAGTTGCTCGTTTTGATATGCATAAAATAAAACGGATTTATACTGTTTAATTTCTACCTGAAGTAAAATTATTTGACGGTCTTAACTTTACTTCAACATTTATAATTTAGTCATATAATCACATATATTATTTTTGGTATCTATGTACCAGCAGGAGTTAAACACATATCATTTTGGTATCCACGTACCAGCAGGAACTTAAAACATATTATTTTGGTATCCATGTACCAGCAGGAATTTAAACACATATTACGTCATAAGGTTTCATGTTTACACAAAATTTTTCAAAATGTTTCTGAGTCTCTGACTGTAGTGAAGTAAATATATACAAAACATATTGTAAAGGTCTTCAAAATGGGCATAAGTTAGGATATCTCTGACAGATGTCCTCTGTATTTTCCCAAGTTGCTGATCCAGGGCTATACTTGTCCCATTGGACCTTAACTTGGTCCACCATACGGTTCCTCAACTGTCGAACTCTACGTTCCAGTATACGTAAAGGTTCGACCATTATGACTCCCTCGTCCGATACCTGCAATTCTCTCCACTGGATGTTATGAGATGGATCAGCTATATAATGTCTTAATACAGAAACATGAAATACATTATGAATTCTATGCAGGTGGGGTGGCAGGGTAAGACGATAGGCAACAGGTCCAACTCTTTCCACGACTTTAAATGGTCCTATAAATCGGGGAGACAGCTTTGTCCCTTTCCCGAATCGAATAGTACTTTTATTTGGTTTGATGCGGATGAAGACCTAATCCCCTACTTCATACCTCCTATCAGTTCGGTGAGCATCAGCATAACTCTTTTGTCTATCCTGAGCTTCCTTTATTCGCTGTCTAATCTGACTGACCTGCGCTTCCATTTCATGGATTAATTCTGGTCCTATTATCACTCGATCTTCTAACCTATCCCAACTTAACGGTGTTTTGCAAGGTCTGCCATATAAAGCTTCAAATGGAGGCATCCCAATTGAACTGTGGTAACTGTTGTTGTAAGCGAATTCAACCAAGGGTAAATACTTTTCCCAGTGGGATTGTTGATCCATTACATACATCCGCAACATGTCTTCAAGTACTTGATTTACTCTTTCAGTCTGCCCAAAAGAAGAGTTTCTTGGTATCCGCATACATTTTCCCTACTCCCGGATGAGCACAATATACGGCTTTGAGAGCCTCCCTGAGGATGGTATCTCGAACAAATATGAATGTATGAAGGTGTGAAAGGGAAATTAGTGAATATAGGGATGAATGGAAATGAATAGGAAGTTAATTAATTGATCTTGTAGATCTTCATTTGCTTTGTGTAATTGACTCATGGACATAGAAACATATAGTAAAACATGATAAATGTACATTTTGTGCAGTCAATGATCATACTTCTGCAACCTTTCTCTACTTACCCTTTGCTTATCCTATCATTTTTCTTCACTTAATGGGTGCATTTAAGTTAGCAAACTCTTTTCCTTTCTTTTATTTTACAAATGCAAACTATCTAATTCTAACATTATAACCTCCAAGACCTCAGATTAAACTGATGAGCACCTTATTATTCTCTACCTAACTACTGATCTGCCAAGATTAAATAGTTTGGCCAGATCTTTATTCTCTAACTATAACATCAAATTTAAAGCATGAAACAGTCAAAATTAAATTATTTTACTGTCATGGGTTGTGGCATTTAAAACAAGCTGCACACAACCATTATTTTGCAAAAACAATAGTAGTGGCATTTAGACTTGCTCACTTTCAGAGTTTATTGTTTTCTTTTCTTTCTAACCTAACATTTTCTTTTTGTCTTTATTTTTTAGGACATCTAACCTAACATTTTCTTTGATATGGACATCATCATCAAGATATATTTTTTTTAAAACATTATATTCACTATTATTATGTCCATATCCTAACTTAACATTTTTTAAAATTTATATCTTATCAAAACCAAAAAATGCTACAACATGCTTTTCAAGGAGGTTCCAGTGCAGTTATTGCAGGTCCTTCAGCGCAGAAATAGAGGGTAGTAACTGTGGTTGGAAAGGCCTGAAAATCTAGGAATCTGAGCACTGAAATTGAGGCACTGACAGCGCTGTTTCCTAGGCAGTATTTGCACTGAATCGAAGGCTGAGTTTGCTGAAGGTGGCCCAAAATTTAAGGAATTTAATGCTGGTTCTGTGACACAAAATTCAAGATCTAGATGTCTGATTTTCTGAGCAGAGAAGAGCAGACAGTGGCACAAACTCCTACGCAGTGATTGCTGAACCTGTACATGAGTTTCCAAATTTGTGACACGAATTTCTAGGAGCTGGGCCTTGATGAGTTTTTAATGCTGTAATAAATTCTCTAAGAAAATCAAATAATAAATCTCCTTCTTGACTGGTTTTCCCCTTGTGGGTTTTTCCAGGGTCAGAGATTGACCAAAAACAGTGTGTTCATTTTATGTGTATGCTTGTGTGATTTTATTATCAGCTGAAATGTGTGTAAAGATCAGAGGCAGCCTAGCAGTGTTTTACTTTGAATGCTCATTTATGTTTATATATCAGCTAATTGACAAAGGTTGTGGGCATTAAACATTATGTGCAAAACGAACTAAACCGGAGGGGCTACAGGGACCATATTTTTCTACACCAGCTACAACCGACACTCCGCACAAGCATTGCCATAGGCTATTATACCAGAGATGTATAAATAGTTTCTTTAGTACTACAAAAACTCTTCAGCCTTGGATACTAGGAGTGTCTTTGCTTCTCTGACATCTTTCTCCAGTTCTAGCATGAGGATTTTTGAATCCATTCATCTAAGGCCATTATTCACCAGCTATTCTTTACTGTTATTTCGATTTATCTTCTCTTGTACCGTTCATGTTGCCGAGAGATGTGTTTTGCACTCCCTTTATTGCCGCTAGTGCATGTTGCACTCTCAATTCTTACTGACCTAGTTTTGGCATTCATGGACATTTAGAAAATTTCACTTTCTAAGTGTATATTAGAAGAAAACATTTTATTATATTATAAGAGGTACAGCAGTCACCACCTCAAGAAGCTCCTGGACAAATAATTTTATTAGAACACAGATGTTTATGAAAGTTTGGAGAAGTTTGAGACAGATCAAAATAGAAAAAGCAATTAAGAGTAGAGGCATACATTCCAATGTCTGTATATTTGTGGGAAAAATTTGCTTCTAGATACTCAAAATGTAAAACCACTTTAGTTATAAGTGACATTATTCTTGATTAAAAAATGGCAGGACCTTGGAACACGGTAACAAATGGTACTAACCTCATTACAATCTTCACGATATACAACACCAATACAGTGTCCCCACTGATCAGTCACAGGTACAACATTCTCTCTGAAAAAACGCATTACAATTTTGCGCAGCTGCAGACTAGCAGGTAATGGATTTGCTTCCAGGTATGGTAACATTATTTTCTCTACCGGATCCTCAAATGAAACCTGAAAATTTGACAAACTCTAAGGAAATCTGTTTCCAAAACCAACCGCATCTACTGATTAAACAATTTAAATAGGACAAAACAAACAAATATACCCTTTCTAGAATATATGGACTAAGGTTGTTATCAGTGAATCCAGAGATGACCTGAAGACGCACAATAGCCTGAAAACATAAATTGAAAAAATACAGTTGTATTAGACATACACATCCAGTCCTCTTAACTTCAGATAATAAGTGTTCTGAGATCCTAAATGGTATAGTATTAAGCCCTGTGAGAATATTTATTACCACAAAGAATTGACAATATTACAGCATTAAAGTGAGAAATGACTTGTTTCTTTGTTTAGGTTTGGAGAAAATATTTCTTATATTTATACAGCAACTCAAAATTAGAGTAGAAAGGAAGCTACCTTAATGCAATCAAAGCTGCAATAAGGTCTGGACTCTGAACATGCACTGGCGGATACATTATGACCATCATGGATGACAAAAACACCCATTCCTTTGTCTTGCACACGTCGTCTTACACCAATTTCAGAAAGGCAGCAACAGAACTTAAAACTCCTCCAAAAAAAACTTTGAGCACAATTTCTAGAAAGAGTAGAGTACCCAGACTAAAATGCAGTGTTACACCTCATATTGTATGAGGCTCCACATTGTGGTTTTCATCACGTTGATGGAAATTTGCAGCTGGTACCTTTGTGCATCGGACTCCCTTGTGGTGATACATCTTTACGTAACCCCTTCTGTTTCTGGCATTGGATCATTTGATGAGGGTCTTTGGGTTGGGGTAGTCTCACTTCTTGGTTGGACGATAGTGCTTTCTGGTTCAGTGGTATTCTCACATGTGCTTGCCTTGCTGATCACCACTTGGTTACATATTGCTGGTATCTTGAAGCATGCTATCTCATTATGATTTCGCTTTGGTATATATGCTCGTCTTTGATGTGCTATACCTTGCTATTGGATGATGGGTCTAGCCCCACGAAGGGTTAAATGATGATGTTGTTAAAGAGGTAGATATTTCATGGTATTGTTAGAGTTTCCTAGTGACTTTTGCATGGTGACATTGTATTATTGGTGTCACTAGGAGGGGATGTTCTACATGGTCCTCTAGTTTGATGTGTCTGTTGAGAAATCTAGGGCAATAGTGTTAAGGATTTCTCTTTCATTAGTGACTTCTTGTCAGTGTTTTTAACTTCTATAGATTAGTATCTTCTTCTTGTTAGATTATTAGTGTTCTTTCTTCATCAAACAGTAACCAATGCATGAACATAAATACACATGAGACACATCATGTAGGCTGTACGCCAGAGCCAAAACCTCTCACTGTTTGAGAGGAAAACCCGCACAAACTCTTCTTATAGAGGTTCCAATTGACGAATACCAAGACCAAGACCCTTGACCTATTAGCCCTTCCAAGACCAAGACACTAGTCCTCTGTTCTTCTTGATTCCTCCTTTTCTTCGACCTTCTTTGCTCTGAGATCATCTCTTAAACGAACTGTAGATGTACTAGCCTTGGCACCGAGACTTGTCAATGTATTGTCATCAAAATGTGACCTCTGCAGTATTACCAAAAAACAGTGATAAATCACTGAACAATAGTTCCTTAACTAGACTTTTGTCAATGTATTGTCATCAAAATGTGATCTCTGCAGTATTACCAAAACACAGTGATACATCACTGAACAATAGTTCCTTAACTAGACACAGCTTCGCTATTCCTTCATCACTTCTTGCTGTTGCTTGACACATCCAAACTGTCCTTCCTTTTCATATGACAGACCTTCACTATCCTTATCCGAGTTGCCTTCCTTTCCGTGATCCGAATCCAGGCTTAATTGACCGTAATGAACTCAGAGTAATCTGAACTCTAAACTCTGTTTTCTGAACTGAAACCCAAATTATTAACTGTAATATATCCGAGCTTCCCATCTGAGGTCATCCGAAACATGTTCTCTGTAATCTGGTCCGAGTTCTGATCACTGGAGTTACCCACCAAAAATTGCAGAGGATCTGAATTCCTGAACTGTTCTTATGCGAAGATCTAGCAGGGTATATATAGTAGTTTATCTCCATAATAAGCCGACATGATCTATGAAGAGATGTGTCCCTTTAACTATGAGCCGACATGAGTTCTAATTCTTACTTGAAGCCGACATGAGGAGGAGGACTGTGCTTCTAAGTTACCAGGAGACGGATACGGATCCGGATCCGGATCCGGATACGGATACGGATACGTTGGATTTTTGAAAAGCCAGGATCCGGATACGGCGAGGATATGGCAAGTACAAAAATATATAATAATATTTTTTGAAATTTTAAAAAATACATTTGATGTTTAAAATCAAAACCATTTATGAATCACAACATTAGAACTAAAATTTTTATTTTCTAACTTACAAATTTAGGCTTTTAATAAAAAATTAAAATTTATAAGTTACAAGTTATATTAATATAACCCATGGCCCACGGGCCTGGGACTTTTAATTTTTAGTATTATAAAAATTTAAAACTGTAACATATAAAAAAAATATTATAGTTTTTACAGAGTATTAATATATATTACATATTATAAGCCAGCCCACGGGCCACAATATAACCTACGGCTGCCCACTGTAACATATTAAAAAATATATTATAGTTTTTACAACGTATTAACATACAGAGAACCCAAGTGGAATATAACCTAACAACATGCAACAAAAGGACGAATAAATAGATTGCTTTAACTCAAGATAAATATTTTATTCGGTGTTGGAGGATAGATATAAAACTGACCCCATTTCTTTTAAACTATTTAAATGCAGCACGACAGTAAACAAACTTTTTTTTTATATTATTTAATTAACCTTTTTTAAAATTATTTAATATATTATTATAATAAATTACTAATATTTCTGGAGCTATAATTTTATTAATGTAACTAATATTTCTAAAATTATAACTTTATTAAAATATTAAGGCAATATAAGTTAAATTTTATATTTTATATTTATTTAAATCCAAAAATTAAAAAATACTACCAATACATTAATAAAATTATAACTTTAAAAAAATTGATAAATGTAAATCAATCAACCACCACAGTAAATCATGGTTACTGTAACCCATGACACAAACTTCTTTTCAGTGACCACTGGGCAGGGAATCGCCAATTTTCCGTCTTTATCATCGCAATATCAAAGAAATTCCAAAGGTTTCCTAAAGTCCGAAGATTCCACATTTTTAGGCGTTAACGTCATTTTTCCGGATATTAATTCAGCCTTTTCAACTGTTGGGACTTCAGGTTTGCCGTGCCCACGGGCCACAATATAAGACGTGCCACTGTAACATGTTAAAAAAAATATTATAATTTTTACAACGTATTAATATACGCCGTGCCCACGGGCCACAATATAACCTACGGCCCGGGCCACAATATAACTATTAATTTTGGAACTTTAACATTGTTTAATAAACTAAAATAGGAATTAACGAATGTTCATTTTCTATATAGCGGCTAATTTGAATTATTAACCGGTAAGTGATACACTTATAAAAAAATAACCACTGTTCATTTTCTATATAGCCGCTATCCGTACGGATCCCAAAGTATCCGTATCCGTACCAGTTTCGGATTCGGGGATCCGAGGTTTCGCCGATTGCCCCCCGCGGATCCGGTAAAGTAGTTGTGCTTGTCATCGGAGGGTTCTTTAGACATAGACATAGACTCATATACTTTTTACATATGCTCAAGAAGAGCCCTTCATACATGACATTAATTCTTAATGACAAATCCTAAGCCTCTCAATGGGAGCCATCTAAAATAAAATCACTTGCTCATGAAACCCATGAAGCAAGGCTTACAAACATAATTTTATTTCCATTACATCATTACAGTTACATGTCATTATGAAGACCGAACCTAGTTACACTTTTCAACACTCCCTCTTAACTAGGGAGGTATTCATAATGATACTTGGTCATTCTCAATCTGACGAAGTTCTCATAAGAAGAATTTGGATTTGTAACTCATTTGTATAGCATCATACCAACTAGCATTTATATAGCAAGGCTTTGACTAACAACTCTATCTCATCAAGAGCAAAATGCTGGCGAGACAAATGATTTATAGACACCCTCATCATTGTCTCTCTCAGAACATACCCCACCCAGGTTCTCTCAAGATATGCTCCATGAGGACTATTCTTTTCTTGGACTCCATAGTCCCCAAAAGAATATCGGTCACCCACGACTATTCTTCCGTGGAATTCCCTATCTCATCCCACAAGAGCATCAGATGCCAAATGATTACACAATCCTCCAATCTGTCTTCTCAAGTGAAGCACAGGACAACATGTCTATCACTCCTTATACCAGGAGGTTTTATTCCATTAATGTACTCATTCCTAACACAGAGGAATGTACCTAAGCTTCCGGCTTAGGAATTTCCGAGTTTATTCCAAGTAAGAAACTTCTTCTCAAGCTCCCTCTTAACCAGGGACCTATCACAGCTCTTCATGTGGAGATCCTAAAACAATCAGTTGCATGAAGAGCTCCTTTCTTCGATGTCATGAATTTCTTTTAAGGAGTCTTCAACTTTTGGGAACTTCTATATATAGGGCACAGATCATCCATCACTTTTGTCCATGAGTTAGTCATGTCCCTAACTCATCAGAAAGTGATCCATCAAATTTTCCATCTGTCTTTGCTTCATGTCATTCTTCTTTCATGCCATATTTCCAAAAAAACATTACATCCTTACATATGGTCTGCTTGGAAGTCATTCACGGATCTTCCCTTTTACAGTTCTACTTAAGCCCAACCAGATGTTAGTTCAAAAATAATCAATGTACACTTCAAATTAGAATTACCTTTGTGATGATCTTTCACCATGACATCTTCTTGTAAATATCAACATCCTGCATGCATATTGACACGTCTCCCACAGATGTTCAGTGTCAAGGGTCTCTATCTTTTTCCGACTTCCATCAGAGCCTTCACATCCTTTTGAGAGATTTTCTAGTCAAATCTTCTTGGACCTTGGATGTTGAATGCCTTCTATCTTCATTGCATATTATCACAATCTCTTCCTACCTTTTCACACACTTCATTCCCAGGGTCTTCCAATCAAAATTCTTTAATCGTAGCCAACCACCTCATACTTCATATGAGGACATACTATGTTGATTTCATCTAGTGTGACTCATGCCTTTCGACATTCTTTCATAGGAGGAGATTCTTTTCCTTTGATCATGCTTCTCAAAATAGTAGTGATCCTTGTTACTTGTAACCTCATTTTACCTTTAGATCATCTAGGCTTCTTTCAGCAGCTTCCTTGATTGAAAAGATATTCAACCCCTTGATCTGCTTCATCTCTCATGTCATCAAACCATCATCCCATGAACTCCACAAGTTGGAGTTCCTAATGAAACACTTTCTTCCTTTCTCGATCCGTGAATCCTCCAATGAGAATTCCATCTCGCATATCCTTATTCAACAGATGTTTCCCTTTTAAACTGATGTATGATGAGACTTGTCCTGGATGACTTCTTCCTTTGATCTTCCAATGAGGTCACCAAGAGCTATATCCTTCAAAGTTGACTACCATAGATTTTGTTCCAGCGGTCCTTCATGTTTTCCTACGGTGATGTCACGAGCTCTTGCTTCTAATGCTTCTTTTCCTTGGACTTCCTTCTTTCAGCTTCATCCACTTCTTCGGTGAAATGGACTTCTTCTCTATCCTTCTTGTTATTGTCCTTCTCAAGCTAAGGACAAGCTTTCTCGTAATGTTCATAGTCTTTGCATTATAGATCAATGATGATTAACTTCTTTCCTAGATCTTGTAGATGAGATCTTATGAAGATATCCTTCATCCTTTGATATATTTACTTTTGTGTAGATCAGATCTAATTCATGTGACCTTCTTTGTCGTACCTCCATAGAATGAGTTTATCATATACATCCTTTTGATGTCTCCAATATTGCTATATGAAGGGATCTTTCATAAGTATTCCTTTCCATGAATTCAGAGGAGACCTTTCTGATATGTTCAATGACTTCAACTTCTTAGAGGACTATGTCTATTTTTCTTTTTCATGCAAGGAATTTTGATGACCAAACCAATTTATAGGTCTCCTTGCAAACATGAAGTCATTTTACCAAATTTAATTAAAGAGTGAAAGATACTTACTTGACAAGCAAAGATGAACTCTTCTACTTGATCACTTTGATGAAGGTTGAAGAAGATGTACCAGTGCTTCCTCTTGGATGATCTTCTTCTAAATGAAAAAGCCTTTCTTCAAGAGAGAAGGTTGCTCCTTTTGATGAGGACGATTTGTTGCTTCTTTGGATGAACTTATTCAAGGACAAGGCGAAGATCCTTGCTTGCTTTATAACCTTGAAGATGATGACAATGCCCTTTTGTCTTCAATATACTTCGATTTCTCTTGTAGAGTAGATCAGAAATGCTTCTAGGGTTTCCACTTTCTCCAAGATGATGTGATCTTATTCTTGAAGGTCTTTCGAATTATCTTGCCTTGTAGCCAACTTTATGTAATCTTCCTAATTAGCTATGGCTAATTGGAATATTCAATTTTGTTCAATTTTTGCCTACTATAGTTATATGTAAATAAAAAGTGAGGAAGGGGGAACATAACTCACTTTAGAATAAAAAGTCACTTCCTAGGTAGCACAACGTTGTGACTTAAAGGAGCCAAGGGGGCCAAAGGGGGACGTAGAAATGGAGCCCATGCAGACACATGGAGGAACTACGCAGGAGGAAAAGAACACGTGGCAAGAGGGGAATCACGCATGAGGAGGTGAGCCTAGGGATTGTGAGAGGCAGAAGCTATAAAATAGATAGGAGCCCCCTCATTTTGATCATTTAGTTATGTGCATTTGGAGCTGGTCGTTTCGAATTCTAAGCACGCTGGCTGTTTAGCTAGTCTGCAGCACTGTTTAGTGCATCGAGTGTCTCTGTTCGGAGATCTCACCCTTAGCCCCGGGGGCCTTCGAGTGCCTGCTCGTGCAAGGTATTTCCTTTGGTGTTTCAGCAGTAATTTCATCAGCATTCCAGCAGCGGTTTTAGCAGCATTTTGGAGGACTGCGCAGCACTGGGAGAGGGACGCAGTTCCTTTTGGTTGTAGTGTTGGATTGAGGTTTTGCAGGTGGATTTATGCTAGGAGATTGAGCAGGGGTCCAGCTCTTGCCTCATTGGAGGATTTTTGGCAGGGTTTCTGGCAGTGTTTCAGGCAGAGTTTAGAGGGGTTTTCTTCAGTGGCAGCGCAGGGCATTAAGGAACTGCGCAGAACCCCAAGGGGGTGTTTTCGGGGTCGGCCATTCCAAGAAAGCTTTCTAGGTTTTTCTGGGTTTCTTGAGTAGAGCCTGAATCCAGAGTTTCACCTTTTTCCGAAGAGGGGAGCAACCCCAAATCATCATTTGTTTCCTAATAGCAGCAACAACACAACAGCAGCATCCACGCAGAGAGGCCATTCTTGTCATTCTGAGAGTATTTCTTCACTTGCCTTGTGCAAGTCGAGGTTCCATCTGTCTGATCACCTCTTGTACTCATTTTATTGCTCAGTATAATAAAATGGCTTAGCATTTTCTCACTGCATTTCTTGTATCTACTTATATTTCCGATTTACATTATTATATGTTGTTCCACTGTTATTTTATCACTTCTGGGTTATTATATCATTTGCACATATTTGGTTGGAGTTTTTGCTGGGGTTTGAGAAATATTCCGGGTTGGGGATATTACAGTGGTATCAGAGCATAGATCTGGCTCAGCCTGTGGAGCTAGCAATCTATGACACCAGGGGAAAAACCCTACATTTGTTACAGAGGTAGGAGGTACAGAGACACTAGACGTAGGTTGGAGAATACCTACGGGGAGGGACACTGTGTTCCTATGGTGGACACAGAACAGGAGGAGCCTGCGATAGATGCAGAATAGAGAGAGCCAGTAGTGGACTTAGAACAAATGGCCGACAAGGACGGGAAGAGATTTGCGGATATGCTCCTCAAATCAGTGCAAGATCTGTCGAGGCAGATTGAGGTGATGGGGTAGAGATTCACGGTAGTAGAGGCCAGACAGCGTGAGAGCCCACGAGTTTTTCAGATTAGTGAGGGATCAAGTGCATCCCATCACTTACCAGAGCAGCGTGATACTGCACAGCGGGTGGCCTCACATGCCCCTACACGCTCTACCATGCCCACTTTCTTAGGAGCAGACACGGGGGCCGTAGCCCAGTAGGAGGCAAAGCCCGGACATATGGGCGATTATTTTGCAAAGTACCAGGCCTATGGGCAGGAGTTCAGGGAAGCCCTCTCATGTAGAGATTTTGTTCAGCTCCAGCAAGATAGCAGACCATGCGACCATCACAGAGGGAACCGACATTACCATGATGGCGATACCCACCGTGCAGCGAGTAGATTCCACTTGCCTACGTTTGATGGCTTATCAAACAATTCGGCAAAGTATTGGGTGGAGAAGCTGGACATTTATTTCCAGCTTAACCAGATGTCGGAGGCAAAGGCCATCAAGGTGGCAACATTGCATTTGGATGGCGAGGCCTAGGATTGGTGGTTTCATGGGATGGTTACACTGGGGCACTCCACAATGACAACCTATGCCGAGTTTACCAGGAGATTGATGGAGCGATTTGATCGAAGGGATCTAGAGCAGCATTTTGTTGAGCTGACGAGGCTCAAGCAGACAGGGAGCCTAGCAACTACATTGCAGATTTCTTGAGGGTCTCCATGATGGTGCTAGACCTATCCACAACACGGAGGGTCTATATGTATGTGGAGGGGTTAGCAGAGCCACTTCGGGGTTTAGTCTGATCCACTAGACCAGCCACACTCCAGGACGCTATCAACGGGACCTGGGACTTACAGGATGTCTTACCCAGGACCTGGACACCTTACCCCCAAAGATAGACTTTTCAGTCTAAGGAAAAGGATGTGAGGGTTCCTCCTCCAAAGGGGAATCCCAAAGTACAGCTTGACGACGATGCCAAAAGGGCGCTGAAGAAGAAGCGGTAGTGCTTCACCTGTCAGGAGCCATGGGCACCAGGACATAGATGTGCTGCTGGCAAAGCACACTTTATTGAGTTCTTCTCCGAGAGCAGTGGAGAAGAGGATGACGAGGAGGATGTGGAGGCAAGAGATAGCCATGCCATACAAGGACCTTTGCTACCTCCACCACCACCAGCAGGTGGTGCATCTTTTGCACCCACTGTAGAGGCCCTTGCAGCGTTGCGGGGAGTTCCCAAGTATCTGATGCTACGCATACGAGGGACAGTACGTGGCCAACGCGTATCAGTTTTTCTTGACAGTGGGGCAACCCACAACTTCATCGATGCACAGATGGTTGAGTGGAGAGGTATTCAGACAGAGAGCTTCGATGGGTTTTCAGTATTGGTCCCAGGAGATCAGACCATGACGTGTGCTCGTTATGTTCCGGAGCTTTCAGTGACGATGGGCACCTACACATTGACTGACCACTTTTTCGTGGTCGATATTCTGGACACCAACATGAGACTGGGTGTTCAGTGGCTTATTACTCTAGGGAAGGTCACGACAGATTGGAAGACCCTAGAGATCGAGTGGGATGATGAGAAGACCGGGAGGCATGAGTAGATACAGGGACAACACACATATCCACCTCATACTGTGTCGGCTCATCGGATGGAGGCAGTCTTCCGGAAGGGAGACATAGAGTGGGCAGTGGAGCTGCGTGCATCAGAGGCAGGTACTACAGGGCAAATGGTACATCCAGAGATCCAGTCCATCCTTGAACGGTATGTCATAGTGTTTGGAGAGATTCCACCGGATCGGGCGTTTGAGCACACTATCAAGCTTGAGCAGGGCATCCAGGCAGTGATCACCACCCCTATAGGCACCCCAAGTCCTATCGAGACGAGATTGAGCGGGCTATCCAGGAGTTGCTGGCACTTGGGCACATTCAACCGAGCACGAGTCCTTTTGCTTCTTCTGTGGTGTTTGAGAAGAAGAAGGATGGTACATTGAGGATGTACATTGACTGCAGGGCCCTGAACAAGAAGACCTTGAAGAACAGGTACCCCATACCCAGGATCGATGAGTTGATGGACGAGTTGAGGGGAGCACGATTCTTCTCAAAGGTTGATTTGAGATCTGGGTACCATCAGATTCGTGTGAGGGGGCAGGATATTCCCAAGACCGCCTTTAGGTGTCACTATGGGCACTTTGAGTTCTTGGTGATGCCTTTTGGGCTAACTAATGCCCTAGCTACATTTCAGTCCTACATGAATCACATCTTCTGTAGTCATTTGAGGAAGTTTGTGTTGGTATTCTTTGATGATATTCTCATTTACAACAGGACTTGGGAGGAGCATCTCCAGCACATTGAGACAGTATTGCATATCTTACAGGAGCAGCAGTTCTATGCCAAACTCTCCAAGTGTGAGTTTGGGTTGACGGAGATGTTGTATCTGGGACACATCATAGGGGTGGATGGAGTGAGGGTCCACGAGGAGAAGATCAGGGCCATCAGGGAATGGCCAGAGCCGAGGAACGTGACAGAACTTCGAGGATTCATTGGCATTTGCACTTACTACCAGAAGTTCGTCAAAGGTTTCTCATAGCTTGCTACACCCCTGACAGATTTGATGAAGAAGGGGGCATTCAGTTGGTCAGATACAACGCAGCGAGCCTTTGACAAGCTCAAGGAGGTTATGAGCAGCTGCCCAGTGCTTGCATTGCTAGATTTTATGCAGCCATTTGTCTTGGAGACTAATGTGTCGGGAGAGGGGGTCGGCGTAGTATTGATGCAGGGAAGTCACCCTATAGCATTTGAGAGCCGGAAACTCCTTCTACACGAGAGGTTGTATTCCATATACGACAAGGAGATGCTGGCCGTCATGCATGCATTGGCTAAGTACCAACAGTATTTGATAGGCAACAGGTTCAGGGTGAGGACTGATCACAACAGCCTCAAGTTCTTTTTAGAGCAGATGCAGCTACAGGAGAGACAACACAAGTGGATCAGTAAGATCCAAGCAAATGACTTTGACATTGAGTATGTCAAGGGTAAGAACAATGTGGTAGCAGACGCCCTTTCACGTAGACCAGCCACGTTGTCTCTTATGAGCTTGGATACAGATTGGAGGGCTTGACTCTTAGGAGAGTAGTCCAAGGACAGGTTTGCATGTGAGGTTCTAGATGGGCAGGTGGCAAATGACAAGTACAGGGTGGTCGATGAGATAATCTATTATAGGGACCAGATATTCTTGACTGAGGGGTCACAGCTCAAGAAGAAGGTACTCCAGGCATCACATGATTCACATTTGGCAGGACATCAAGGGTTTACCAAAACCTATTGGGCCATTAGAGGGAGGTTCTCATGGAAGGGCCTCAAGGAGGACGTGCTCCTGCACATCCGGGAGTGCAATGTTTGCCAGAGGAACAAGAGAGAGATGAGCCATCCCGCGGGTTTGTTACAACCTCTTCCCATTCCAAAGGGGAAATGGGAGAGCATTTCGATGGACTTCATCACAGGGTTGCCCACGGTATAGGGCAAGGATTGTATCTTTGTTGTCGTTGATCGACTGACAAAGTACGCACATTTCTTTGCGATATCCGCACACTACACAGCAGCACAGGTGGCCGAGCTGTTCTTCAAGGAGATCTTCAAGCTACATGGGCTTCCTAATACCATCGTCAGTGACAGGGACAGTCGTTTCATGGGCGGGTTTTGGCAGGAGCTTTTCCGATTGGTAGGGACGGAGTTGACATCGAGTACCAGCTACCACCCACAGACGAATGGGCAGACGGAGATAATTAACACATGGCTGGAGGGCTACTAGCGTAACTATGTCAGTGGGTAGCAGCGAGCATGGCTGAAGTAGTTGCATCTGGGGAAGTACTGCTACAATACTTCACATCACATGTCCATTGGTATGTCACCATTGTATGCCTTATATGGGTATCATCCTTTATCTTTTGTCGACGTGATGTTTGGTGATAGCAGGGCTCCTAGAGCTAAGATTTGGATCCAAGAGAGTCAGGATATCCTCCGAGCTCTCAAGGATAACATGGTTATAGCGCTCTCAAGGATAACATGGTTATAGCGCAGAACCAGCAGAAGTTGTATGCCAACAAGGGTCGAGTGGAGAGGCAGTTCGAGGTAGGGGACATGGTCTACCTACAATTACAGCCATACCGACAATCATCACTAAAGCAGAAGGGGGCTCAGAAGCTCAAGCCCCGCTTTTATGGGCCATATAGGGAGATATGCAGGATTGGACAGGTTGCATATGAGTTGGAGCTGCCCCAAGGCAGCAAGATTCATAACATTTTTCATGTATCATGCCTGAAGAAGGCATTGGGGCAGCAGGTGACCGTGACAGATGAGCTACCACACATGGATGATGAGGGGCATTTGGTATTGCAACTGGAGGCTATCATTGACACTAGGGAGAGGCAGCTGTGGAGTAGGACGGTCTGGGAATTCTTGGTGAGTTGGAAGAATTTGCCGAATGAGGATGCCACTTGGGAGAGTGAGAAGATCTTACAGCATCCATCACTTCAGTTGCTTGAGGACAAGCAACATTTTGCTGGGGGAGACTATAATATTCCTAATTAGCTATGGCTAAGTGGAATATTCGATTTTGTTCAATTTTTGCCTACTATAGTTATTTGTAAATAAAAAGTGAGGAAGGGGGAACATAACTCACTTTAGAATAAAAAGTCACTTCCTAGGTAGCACAATATTGTGACTTAAAGGGGAGCCAAGGGGGGCAAAGGGGGACGCAGAAATGGAGCCCATGCAGATACATGGAGGAACTATGCAGGAGGAAAAGAACACGTGGCAAGAGGGGAATCACGCAGGAGGAAGTGAGCCTAGGGATTGTGAGAGGCAGAGGCTATAAAATAGATAGGAGCCCCCTCATTTTGATCATTCAGTTATGTGCATTTGGAGCTAGTCATTTCAACTTCTGAGCACGCTGGCTGTTTAGCTAGTCTGCAGCACTGTTTAGTGCATCGAGTGTCTCCATTCGGAGATCTCACCCTTAGCCCCGGGGGACTTCGAGTGCCGCTCAGGCAAGGTATTTCCTTTGGTGTTTCAGTAGTAGTTTCATCAACATTCCAGCAGCAATTTTAGCAGTGTTTTGGAGGACTACGCAGCACTGGGAGAGGGACGCAGTTCTTTTTGGTTGTAGTGTTGGGTTGGGGTTTTGCAGGTGGATTTATGCTGGGAGATTGAGCAGGGGTCCAGCTCTTTGTCTCATTGGAGGATTTTTGGCAGGGTTTCTGGCAGTGTTTTAGGTAGAGTTTAGAGGGGTTTTCTTCAGTGGCAGTGCAGGGCATTGAGAAACTGCACAAAACCCCAAGGGGGTGTTTTTGGGGGTTGGCCATTCCAGGAAAGCTTTCTGGGTTTTTCTGGGTTTCTTGAGTAGAGCCTGAATCCAGAGTTTCAGCTTTTTCCGAGGAGGGGAGCAGCCCCAAATCATCATTTGTTTCCTAGCAGCATCCACGCAAACAGACCATTCTTGTCATTCTGAGAGTATTTCTTCACTTGCCTTGTGCAAGTCGAGGTGCCATCTGTCTGATCACCTCTTGTACTCATTTTTATTGGCTCAGTATAATAAATGGCTTAGCATTTTCTCGCTGCATTTCTTGTATCTGCTTATATTTCCGGTTTACATTATTATATGCTGTTCCACTGTTATTTTATCACTTCTGGGTTATTATATCATTTGCACATGTTTGGTTGGAGTTTTTGCTGGGGTTTGAGGAATATTCCAGGTTGGGGATATTACACTTGATGAGGGTCTATGTGGCCTTTTGATGATGACTATAGAAACAAAAGCCTTTGTTGTTGTAGACTGCTTCTTTGATCTGGGGTTTGATTCTTCAATGTAGATCTTGTTCTTTTGCTTTGATAGCCTTCAACTTGCTTTGATGCCTTTCCTTTAAAATTGAACCTTGAATGTCTCTTTGATTAGATGCCCTTTCTTTGACTACAACACCTTAGCTCTAATACCATGTTGAGAAATATAGGGCAAGTGTTAGCGGTTTCTCTTTCATTAGTGTTGATTTGGGGTAGCATCGGATGTGCTCTAGCCATGAAATTTGGTGGAAGGTTGTGGCACATGAGATCTCCAATACCCAGAAAGGTTTTGGGCAAATTCTACACAGTTCAGGAGATATTAAAATAATTAATATTTTTAACGTGAATTAATGTGAAACTATGTTAGAATGGTCCAAAAGACATGGATCAAGCCAGATCTAATCTTAGCCATTGATTAAGGACTCGATCTCGGTCGTTGATATGTCAACGAGAAAAGTATAAGAGGAAGCTTGAGGGTCACTTGGAGGGTACACCAGAGTGATCAGTCATTCTATTCTCTAGAGCGAGGTTTGCTAAAAGAGATAGAATTAGTGATCCGGAGTTGCAGTTGAGGGGCATTGAGTACAGAGAGATAGAGAGGCAGAGATAGTGTCGGAAGAGCAGCAAGTAGCTAGAGAGAGTGACGCAGTAGCCGCCAGGGCTCACGCAGAGCCACGCAAAGGCAATCGGGAGCTGCGCAAAGCCTCAGAGAGGCCAGCGTTACTGACTCAGAGGGCCAAAAGGCTGACGCAGGGCCTCCTAAGGTTGATGTAGACCCATTCAAGGTGACGTAGGGCCAGCATTGGTTAGAGAGGGGCTGACACAGTCCAAAAAGGGAAGATGTTTGGGTTTCTGGGGCAGATTGGAGCTGGGGAGCTACCGGAAGGATTATCTGAGGTTTCAGCCAAGAGATTTGTCTCAAATTGAGAGATCAAGGAAATTCTCTGTTGGGTAGGAAGTTTCGGCACCCAGATTGTACTCTGATATTACTTAATAAGAAGACCCTCAAATAGCTGCACCTGTTTTCCCACATTGGGTTTTTCCAGGGACACTGGTCCAAAAATAATGGTGTCATATGGTGTGATTGTTTCTGTTTCTTTCAATTGTTGATTTGTAATATGTTGAGCATGCACTAGTGTTTATTTTCAGTGTTTACATTGTAAATAACTTGTTAAGTAACAGAACAAGTAGGCAGGAATAAATCAGATAAAGTGCATGGAGGGTTTCTAACTAAGTAGACTTAGAAACTTCAACATGGTATCAAAGGGTGATTGCAAATCAAAGGAGGACTGAGGGCATCAACCAAGTGGAGCAATAACAGTAGAAAACAGTTATCCCGAGGTGGCAAAAGCTGTTTCTAGCATAGCAACAACAAGGGAAGGGTGACGCAGTGCCTCCGTCATCAAGGGTGAGCCGTGAAGAGGCAACGCAGAGGCTAAGGAACGCAAAGGGAGCCTCACGCAAAGCCACGCAGAAGCTGGGAGGGCTGACGCAGTTCGTTGAGGAGGTCAGGTTGCTGGTGCCGGGATTGTGCAGACCCCAAGAGCTTTCACCTTCAAGTTGTATGGAAATATTGCAGAGTGGAGCTGGTGAGGTATTGTAGTCAGAACAGTACCTGACAGAGTAAGGCCAAGAGGAGGGAGTTGCTATCGAGGGTTTCTAGAGGAGGAACCTAGATCAGTGGTGCAATTGCCCAAGATGATCAAAGTAGGGGGCATCTCGACAGCGACAGAAAGATTTCCAGGAGGGAAATTGAGACTCAAAGGGAGTCCAGAAGAGAACTTCCAGACGGGAAGTAGAGACTCAGAGGAGTCGAACAAAGAACTTCTAGGAGGGAAGTAGAAGAGCATGATGGCACTACATGGAGTAAGAGACCAAGATAGACTGGACAGAGCATCGAACTTCGCAATTTGGAAGGCCAGAATCTTATCCGTACTTGACAAAAATCATGTCAAGAATTTTGCCTTGAAGGTTATAGGTATCTCAGTGTTATGAAACCAGCTCAAGAAAAGATATAAAAGATAGATCAACGACTTAGAATTCAGCCTCTTCGAGGGGGCAACCTCCTTTACATTACATAAATGAACAATTCTTCGATGATACAAATGACAAAACCTCCTTTCTATATATAGGAGTCAAAGGAGTCACAATATAATCCAGCCGACCTAACAATAATAATATAAAGCCACAAAAATAATAATAGAGGGATTCTATGGGGCACAGAAATAACAATATGTGGGTAATAGGGCACAACAATATAAATAAGGGGTACAATTACAATAGTAATGGGGTAATCACTAGTATTATAAGGACCCAACACAATCCTTCATCATTCTGTCTTCATCACCCAAAGAGGAGAATGAACATGTGATGTTCATCATCACTCCCTCTCAATGAGAGAGTACATGCCTATTCTCCCTTAATCTTGATAACAGAACCTTGCTCCTTATTCACGGAGACTCCTTTTTCTCCCTCTCAAACCAAAGGAGATTCCCTCGTTCCAATAATTGAATCCAACATCACAACCCTCATTCCTTGTCTTCATGAGAGTATCAACTACTTGATCTTTATTTCCACATGGATCCCTCTTTTTTTTGCATCACTTGTTTTTCTTTGGTGGTATCATGAAGCCATTTTCACTCTTCTGTTATTGTGATAGAATCTAAGTCATCTTACTTGTTCATCACTTTCTTCTTCAATCATGAAGGTATTGCATTGAGCCCTCTCAATCTTCAATCTAATCATGAAAGTGATATTACTTGTCCTTTAGCTTATCTTTTCATACAACTACCATTTCAATCCCAAGAAGCACTCATATTTACTTTATAGTTGTAAGGTACTAGACATTCTCAACATTCTTCATCCATACAGTTGAACTTCCCCCAACTATCATCATGTATTCTAGCAACATTCTTTTCTCAGTAGCCAAAAATAATATGTTAGCTAGATAAAAAAACTATAATTGAAATAGACTTACCTCACCATGGAAACCTTATCATACTATCAACATCCACATTGACCATAACCACTTGATATTTCATTCATTCATCAAAGTGCCCAAGCATCGAACTTGATTACCAAGTTACAACTTTTCTTCCATAGATTATACTAGATATTAGTCAATATCAAATACATAATCTAGAGAAAGTCCCATTTTTATATGCATTCTTAACTAAGTCACATTCTATTCTTTTGCATCATCATTAGTACTTAAGCATATCTTTATAACCAAATTCATTTCATAATATTCTTGCACATATGAATCTTATCTAAAGTTTACTTGTCAACATACATTCATATGATTTCATCTAATCATCTAAATATTCATATATCTCACAAAAACATTGTATCATGACCCATTGAAACCTTTTATCCCTTTTAACCAATATGTTTCCACTTTAGATACAATACATACTATTCTTGTCATGATTCTTTTCCTAAGGAGTTTCCATGGTGATGGTCCTTAATGGATCATAATTATCCATTTAATCAAGATGAAAATATCTAACATAATCTCGATGAATATTATGAAAAATTGTCTAACATTATATCCTAGATGATCTCTACTAAGAAACATAATAAATCCTAGACATGTTGCTATCATACACTTCTATCCTATGATGCTTATGCAAAACATATCACACAAAGAGAAATAAAAATTCATAAAGAACCTAGCAGTCATTGAACCTTCTTTCAACTATAAAAATCCTTCAGTTCATCCTTCTTTTCCTCCTTCTTAGTCTCTTCCACTACTTCAACTACATGATCTTCACTTCTGTCATTTCTCTTATTCTTAAATTGATTTGGATAGTCCCTCTTGTAGTGTCCAAACTTATTGCAATTGTAGCATTTCACCTTGGACATGTCTTGCTTCTTAGACTTGCAAAAATTTCCTCTCTTCATATTCTTGACTAGTGCTAGAAAGTCTTGAGATTGCTCATCTCATCCAATTTCATCCTCGACCTTAATCCTTGATTCTTCCAGTATGAATTATGCCCACATCTCAAAAAAGGGAGTTGAACCCTTCTTATAGTAGACACTTGTTGCAAAGTTGTTCCATTTTGGTGGAAATGCATTTACAACACGACCTAAGAATCAGCGATTGGTTCCCAAATTCCTTGAAAATGGTCTCTTAGCTGATATACTTTCATGAGGAAGGACGTCATATCCTCATCCTTTGATTTATTCATTCTTCATAGCTTGTTCTGTAATGACATATTTTCACTTGGTGTACTTATAGAGTACAAATTCACTAGCTTGTCCTACATTGCCTTGGAAGTTTATAGGTTTTCCACAAATGAAACAAGATAATCCTTGATTGATTCAACTATGATCCTTTGAGCTCTTATTTCTACTTCCTTGTACCTTGCTAGGTCTTGTGTCTTGTCTTCTCAGCTTCAATAACTTCTCTGGTAATATATCCCATTACATCTTTCTCTATGAGTATTAAGACAATCCTTTTATTCTATGCCAGATGGTTTGAAGCCCCAATGAGCTTATTGTTATCCTTACGAAAAATACCTACATTACTTCAAGATTTAGCCACTATGAGATAATGTGATACTTGAATAGTATATCCAACCTTATTGATGTCTTCAAGATCTTTGGAGATTTCTTGATGATGCCCTTGAAACATGTTCCCTAGGATTCCTCCACCAACAAGTTCAAGTATTGATGCCTTGCAAGTAAAATTCCTTTTTGTTAGATAAATACCCTCCTTGTGAGATGGATGTAATTTTTATCTTCATCAATGTAGAAGCCATATATTAGAAGGGTCTTCTACCAGCGAGCTTTTAACTAGATCCCTTCAAGAGACAATCTTCTTCTTTTATGCCTTGAATGCTTCTTATCTCTTGATCAACAATGCTTTCTAGTGTCCTTCTAGCTACCTTCCTTCCCCACCTTAGATCTAAAACCATTTTATAAAATGATGAAGTGGAAGCTTATTAAACTTATTTTCTTTAACCTTTATACTTTCTTATGAATATTAGTTATATTCGTTGTGTTTTTTAGTTAGATAAATTCATCAAACAATATCAAGAAACAACAACAGTAAAAGAGGACATAGATGTAGGCTCTCAACCAGGGTAAAACCCCTCTAAGAGGAAAACCTAGAAACTCTTCTCTTCTTAGAATCTACATCAAATGAGATACAAATACCTAAAACCTAGAGAAAGTCCTTCTCCAACAACAAGTCATCCCTTCCTCAAGTCCTTCTTATATTTGCTCCAAACTGCTACACACTACAACTTCTACCTTCCAACTACAACAATAATACTTGAACTGCAACTTTGACTTGCAACTTTGACATTATAGCTCTAAAACCCTAATATATCCTATTTCTGGGACCTTCCAAGAGCAATACAACTCTTGCTAAGGTAATTGAGGTCTAGACATAGTTTCCTTCCTCGCAACAAGTTTTTTCACTTCTTTGTACTACAACTCAACCCTATAACTTCAGCCTCTTCCTACTACCTAAAGACCATATAAATTCACACATGTACAAGAGAAAGAGCCCAAAAATAATCAATTTCATCCTTGTTTTTTATTGTTGACCTTCATTATCCATCTTGTTGCTACCCAATGATATATCAAACTCTTTCTTGTAGATCAAACTTATGAGTGAGTGTGTCTTAAAATGAAGTCTAAATTATCTTTATATAGCCTTTTAAAGTGGTAAAATTCCCTCCTTTAGGCCAGCTTGAGGATCCTAGGGCTAAGTGGTACTCTTGGAGATTCCACGAGGTTACATACTCGAAAAAAATTATTTTTACAATTACAAACTTCCTAAAAGGGTCTTATAAAGATGATGTTGACTACTTTGACTCACAAAAATATATCCTAAGACCTAACAAACCCTATAAGCACAAAGAACATGTTTTTACCTAAAATACCACCAATAATTATCATGAAACTCATGCTTTAAAATTAATAATTTTCTTTTTCTTTTTCTTGTTTGTTACATAGGATACATATTGAAATGAGTACAACAATTATAAACCGAAACTAATTACATTTCTTAACACTCACCCTTAAATATAGAGGCATTCTATTGTACAACCAATACAACATCATATCTTAAACTTAAGATTTCTCAAGAAGACTTGGATTGATAAGCCATATTGTAAGCATCATCAGTATAACCAACATTGTCCCCGATGCCTAAGTGAACAAGCTCGTCTTTTATTCAAGAACATTAAGTTTTGATACTTTATTTGTGATACAAAAATACCTCTCTAAGGTACATATCCCATCTCGATATCCAAAAGGTATGTCCTTTTAGACTACACTTATCTTGTGTCTCTATACCTCAGTCCTCAAAGAATATCAATCCTCTTCGACCACTTTTCTCTTAGTTTCTTGTCCCATCCTCAAAGAGTGTTGGTCCTTTCCATTTCATGGATGTTATATCCTTAAGGAAACTACAAATTTTTATCCAATCCTCCATCATTCTCTCTTCATCACTCGAAGAGGAGAATGCACGTATGAAGTTCATCATCAATCCATCTCAACCAGAGAGTACATACATATTCTCCCTTAGTCTTGATATTAAAAACTTAGTCAATTCACTAAGACTCATTTTTCTCCCTCTCAAACCAAAGGAGTTTCTTTCCTTCCAATAATGGTAACCAACTTCACAAGCCTCACTGCTTGTCTTCATGAGAGTATAATCTACTTGATATTTATAGCCAAATGGATCCCTCTTTATTTTGCACCCTTGGTTTTCTTTTGAGGTATCATGGAGCCATTTCCACTCTTTTGTTCTTGTGACAGAATCTAGGTCATCTTACTTTTTCGTCACTTTCTTCTTCAATAATGAAAGCATTACATTGAGCCTTCTTGATATTCAATTTGATCATGAAAGTGATCTTCCTTGACCTTCAGTTTATCTTCTCATACATCTATCCTTTCAATCCCAAGATGGACTCACCTTGAATTTATAGTTTCTAGGTACCAAACATTCTCAACATTCTTCATCCATACAAATGAACATTTTTCTCAACTGTCATCATGTATTTCTACAATATTCTTTTCCTAGTAACCAAAAATAATATGTTAGCTAGATAACCAAACCATAAATGAAATAGACTCACCACAAAATGGCAACCTTATCATACTATCAACATCTGCACTGGCCATCTCCACTTGATATTTCCTTCATGCATCAGAGTTCCCAAGGATCAAACTTATTTAGCAAGTTACAACTTTTCTTCTGGAGATTATACTAGATGTTAATCAATATCAAATACATATTCTCGATAAAGTCCCAACCCTCTATACATTCTTAAGTAAGTCACATTCTATTCCTTTCCATCATCATTAGTACTTAAGCATATGTTTATAAAGATCTTCATTTCATAAGGTTCTTGCACATATGAATTTTATATAAAGTTTACTTTTCAATGTACATTACTATTATTTCATCAAATCATCTAGATATACATATATCTCACAAAATATTGTATCTTGACCCATTGAAACCTTTCATCCATTTTAACGAGTATGTTTCCATATTACATAGAATACATACTATTCATATCATGATGTTTTTCCCATATAATTACTAAGATGATGGCCCTTCATGGATCATAATTTTCCATTTAATCAAGATGATAAAGTCTTGCATAATCTGGATAAATATTATGCAAAATGGTCTAACATTATATCCTTGATGATCTCTACTAAGAAACATAATAAATTCCATACATGCTACTATCATAAGCTTATATCCTATGAGTATTGTGAAAAAACATATCACCTAAATAGAAATCAACATTCATAAAGAACCTAGAAGTTAGTGAACCTTATATCAGTAGTAAGTATCCTTCGCATCTTCCTTCTTTTCTTTTCTCTCAGGCTCTCCCACTACTTCAACTACATGAACTTCACTTCTATCCTTTCTCTTATTTTTTGTTGATTTGGAAAATCCCTCTTGTAGTGTCAAAACTCTTTGCACTTGAAGCATTGCACCTTGGACACATATTTCTTCTTGGACTTGCCAAACTTTCCCCTCTTCATCTTCTTTACTTGGGCTAGAAATGCTTGAGATTTCTCATTTGATCCAATGCCATCCTTGAACTTGATCCTTGATTCTTCCAGTATGAATTGTGCCCAAAACTTATCAAGGAAATTTGAATCCTTCTTGGAGTAGAAACTTGTTGAAAATTTTCTCTATTCTAGTGGTAATTCATTTGGAACACATATGGTCAACTCAGAATTAGTGATTGGTTCCCCAAGTCCTTACAAATGGTATTGTAGCTTAGATACTCTCATGAGGAAGGATGACATATCCTAATCCTTCAATTTATTTATTCTTTATAGTTTATTCCATAATTACATATTTTGACCTCTTGTACTTACAAAGTATGGATTCGATAGCTTGTCATACATTGTCTTGGAAGTATTCTAGTTTGCCACAAATGAAACAACAAAATCCTTGATTGAGTCAACAATGATCTATCCATCTCTTAGTTCCCCTTTCATGTGCCTTTTTAATTCTTGATTCTTTTCTTTCTTAGGTCCAGTAACTTCTCTAGTAACATATCTCATTACATCTTTCTCTATGAGTATTAAGTCAATCACTTTCTTCCATGCTAGATAGTTTGAAGCTCTAATGATCTTATTTGTCCCCTTGCAGAAAGAACCTAAATGACTTGAAGGTTCAACCATTATGAGATAGTGTGTTACTTGAATAATATATCAAAACTTATTGATGTATTAAAGTTCATTTGAGAGTTCTTGATGATGCCCTTGAAATATGTTCCCTAATATTCCTCCACCAATAACTTCCAATATTGATTCCTTGCAAGTAGACTTCCTTTTTACGAGATCAATACCCTCCTTGTGAGATGGATGTATTTTTGATCTTCATCAATGTAGAAACCCTAGATTAGAAGGGTCTTCTACCAACGAGCCTACACCATGTCCCTTCAAGAGACAATATTCTTCTTTTAGGACTTGTGAGCTTGATATCCCTTGATCAACAATTCTTTCTAGTGTCCTTCTAGCCACCTTCCTTACGCACCTTAGCTCTAAAACATTGCTAGAAAATGAGAAAGTGGTAGCTTATTAAAATTATTTTCTTTAACCTTGATACTTTCTTGTGAATCTTAGTTATATTGTTTATGTTCTTTAGTTATATATTTTCATAAAACAATATCAAGAAACAACAAAAACAAAAGTGGACACATATGTAGGCTCTCAGCTAGGGAAAAACCCCTCCAAACGGAAAACCCAAAATCTCTTCTCTTCTTAGAATATACTTCAAATGAGATACAAATTCCCAATCCCTACACCAAGTCCTTCTCGAGTACAAATTGATCCCTTCCTCAATTACTTATTGTATCGGCTCCAAACTTCTACACACTACAACTTCAACCTACCAACTACAACATTGCAAGTCGCCCTACAACTTCGACCTAAAACTTTGACATTGTAGCTTCTGAAGAATCCCTAAAACAACCTCTTTCTGTAACCTTCCAATAGAAAGAAGGCTCTTCCTAAGGTCAGCGAGGTCTAGGGAGTGTTTCCTTCCTCCCATATACAAGTTTTTTCACTCTGTCATATTGCAACTCATCCCTACAACTTTTGCCTCTTCCCAGAACCTAGAAAACCTAGAACATCACATGCTTAAGAGAGAAATAACCAAAAAACCAAGAAATTCCCTCCATGTTCCTTATTCATGACCTTCTCTATCTTTTTTATAGCTACCCATTTATAGATCAAACTCTTTCTTGTAGATAAAATTTGTGAGTAAGTGTGTCTTCAAATGAAGTCAAAATTCTCTTTATATAGCCTTATTAGGGGATCAAATTCCATCCTTTAGGCTAACTTTAGAATCCTAGTGCCAACTTGTACTCTTGATGATTCCAAGACTTTTTAGAAAAAAAAATAATTCTTTTTATAATTACAAATTTTCTGAATGGGTATTATAAACATGATGTTGACTCCTTTGACTCATGACAATAAATCCTAAGACTTAAAAACTTTAGAAGCATGAATAACATGCTTTTACCTAAAATACCATATGTAATGAGCATGAAACTCGTGCTTGAATAATAATATTTTTTATTTCTATTTTCTTATTTGTTACATAGGATACATATTGAAATGAGTACAACAATTATGAAGACCAAAAATAGTTACATTTCTCAACACACCCTCTTAAATAGGGGTGTATTCATAATTGTAAAACCATTACAACATCATTTCTAAAACTAAAGGGTTCTCAAGAAGAGTCAGATTGATAATCCATTCTGTAAGCATCATCATTGTAACCAACATTGTCCTTGAGGCCTAACTATACAAGCTCTTCTTTTATTCAAAATAATTATGCTAAGAGGCTTTATATGTGATAATGCAATACCTCTCTAAGGTACATACCCCATATGGATTTCCACGAGCTATGTCATTTTAGGAATATTCTTATTTGGATCTCCATACCTGAGTCCTCAAAGAATACCAGCCCTGTTCAACCACTCTTCTCTTGGAATCTTGTCCTGTCCTCAAAGAGTGTCAGTCCTTTCCTTTTCATGAATGTTATATCCTTAAGGAAACCATAGATGATTATCCAATACTTTTTCATTCTCTATTTATCACCTAAAGAGGTAAATTCACATGTGATGTTCATAATCGCTACCTCTCAACCAAAGAGTACATCCCTATTCTCCCTTAATCATCAGAATGGAACGTGACTTCTTATTAATGAAGACTCCTTTTTCTCCCTCTCAAACCATAGGATATTTATTCCTTCTAATAATGGAAGCCAACATCACAAACCTCACTGCTTTTCTTCATAAGAGGGTCTACTACTTGATCTTTATAGCCACATGGATCCCTCTTTCTTTTGCATCACTTATTTTCTTGTGAGGTACCATGGATCCATTTCCACACTTTTGTTGTTGTATTAAGGTAATCTTACTTTCTCATCACTTTCTTATTCAATCATGAAGGCATTTCATTAAGCCTTCACAATCTTCAATTTGATCATGAAAGTGATATTCCTTGAACTTTAGATTATATTCTCATACAACTACCCTTTAAATCCTAGGATGGACTCATCTTGACTTTACAGTTTCTAGGTACCAAATATTCTCCACATTATTCATCCATACAATTGAACTAATGCCAACTGTCATCATGTATTCCTATAATATTATTTTCCCAATAGGCAAAAATAATATTCTATCTAGATAACCAGACCATAAATGAAATATACTTACCTCACCATGGTGACCTTCTCGTACTATTAACATCCACATTAACAGTCTCCAATTGATATTTCCTTCATGCATAAGAGTGCCCAAGGAATGAACTTGACTACCCAGTTACAACTTTTATTCTAGAGATTATAGTAGATAATCAATATACATATTCTAGGGAAGCTCCAAATCTTCTATACATTCTAAATTAAGTTACATTCTATTCTTTTCCATGATCATTAGTACTTAAGCATATATTTATAACCAAATTAATTTCATAAGATTCTTGCACATATGAATCTTATCTAAAGTTTCCTTTTCAAAATACATTCCTATGCCTTAATCCATTCATATATATATCCATATATCTCATAAAAAAATTGTATCCTGACCCATTGCAATGTTTCATCCCTTTTTACCAGTATGTTTCCACATTACATAGAATACATACTATTCTTGTCAAAATGATTTTCCTGGGGACTTTCAAAGATGATGGTCCTTAATGGATCTTAATGATTCATTTAAGCGGGATGGAAATCTCTAACATAATTTGGATTAATATTATGCAAAATCATCTAACATTATATCCTAGATGATCTCTACTAAGAAACATAATAAATTCCATACATGGTACTATCATATCCTTCTGTCCTATGAAACTTATTCAAAACATATCATATAAAGAGAAATCAAGATTCATAAAGAACCTAGAAGTTAGTGAACCTTCATTCAATACAAAATTCCCTTCCTTTCTTCCTTATTTTGCTTCTTATCAGGCTCTCCTACTACTTCGGCTACATGAGATTCACTTCTATCCTTTCTCTTATTTTTCTCATGATTTGGGAAGTGCCTCTTGTAGTTTCCACACTCATCTCACTTAAAGAATTGCATGTTGGACATATATTTATTCTTGGACTTGTGAAACATTCCTCTATTTATCTTCTTGAGTCAGGCTAGAAAGCCTTGAGACTACTCATTTGATCCAATGTCATTCTTGACCTTGATCCTTGATTCTTCCTATTGCACTATGCCTGCAACTCATCAAACAAAGCTAATTCCTTCTTGAAGTAGACACTTGATGAAAATGGTCTCTTAGGTAAGAGACTATCTTGAGGAAGGATTTCATATCCTCATTCTAATATTTCTTCATTCTATAAATTTTGTTTGGTAATGACATACTTTGACTTGTTGTACTTACAAAGTACAAATTCACTAGCTTGTCATACATTGTCTGTAAAGTATTCAATTTTTCCACAAATGGAACAAGAGAAGCCTTTATTGATTCAACTATGATACTTTGAGCTCTTACTCCGCCTTTCTTGTACCTTGTTGGTTCTTATGTCTTGTTTTTCTTAGTTTTAGTAACTTCTATGGTAACATATCCCTTTACACATTTCTTTGTGAGTATCAAGTCAATCGTTTTCTTCCATGCTAGATAGTTTGAATCCCTAATGAGCTTATTGATATCCTTGTAGAAATAACCTACATGACTTGAAGATTCAACCACTATGAGATAGTGTGATACTTACTTTAATAATATCTCAAACCCTCTTGATGTCTTCAAGATATTTGGTGAGATCTTGTTGATGCCCTTGAAAGATGTTCCCTGGGATTCCTCCACCAACAACTTCCAAGATTGATGCCTTGAAAGTAGAATTAATTTTTACGAGATCAATACCCTCCTTACGATATCGATGAAGTATTGATCTTCATCAATGTAGAAACCATAGATTAGAAGGATATTCTACCAACTAGCCTTTAACCAGATCCCTTCAAGAGAAAATCTTCCTTTTTTTTTGGTTTGAGAGATTCGTATCCCTTGATCAATAATTATTTTAGTGTCATTTATGCTACCTTCCTTACTCTCCTTAGCTCTGAAACCATGTTCAAACATGTTATGTTAACTTTGATCTGCCAGCTACAACACTAGTACTGAACCTGCAACTTCGACCTACAAATTTGGCCTTGTAGCTCCTAAAGAAACCCTAATACAACCTCTTTATGAGACCATCCAAGAACAATATGAATCTTCCTAAAGTCAAGGAGGTCTAGGCAGAGTTTCCTTCCTCACAACTACAAGTTTTTGCACTTTGTCCTACGACAACTTTTCCCTCCAACTTTGACCTCTTCTTGTAACCCATAAACCCTAGAATTTTGCATGTGTGAGAGATTAAGAGTGAAAACCAAGAAATCTTGTCTTTCTTCCTTCTTCTTGACCTTCACTCTCTTTCTTGCAGCTACCTCACTATAGATCAAACTCTTTCTTGTATATCAAACTTGTGAGTGAGTTCATCTTCAAATGAAGTTGGATTGATCTTTATATAACCTTATCAAGGGGTTGGATTCCCTTCTTTAGGGTGACTTGAGTATCCTAGTGGCAATATGTACTCTTGGAGATTTCGCGGCTTTCTAGACTAAAAAGAATATTTTTACAATTACAAATTTCCCACAAGGATCTTATAAACATAATGATGTTGACTCCTTTGATTCATGACAATAAATCCTAAGATCTAACAAACACTAGAAGCACGAAGACCATGATCTTACCTAAAAGACCATCAATAATGAGCATGAATCTCATGCTTCAATAATAATAATTTTTCTTTTCTTTTTCTTGTTTGTTACATAGGATACATATTGAAATGAGTACAAAAATAGTGAATACCGAAACTAGTTACATTTCTCAAAATGGAGGCCCATTGTTCGACCATCTATAATGTGTCCAAAAGAGGTGGAAAATTATGGTCAAAGTAGCTCTAATTAAATATTGGGTGCAATCCAAAGAAAGGGGGAGTACTTAATTCAAAACAATTTTCACACACAACCTTTACGATTTTATAAGGCCCACATTAGAGTGATATGAAATTCTTATGGGGACTTGATAGGCACTCTTCTGGTAAATGTAGCCACACCATATCACCAACCTAAAACCTATCTTAGACGCTATACTGGTCATATTAGTGCTTATGCTTGGTATTGGATTTTTGTAGGATATCATGTAATTATTTTTGGAGGCATCATATTTGTTCAACAAATTTGGCTACCTTATATGCCTTGACCTAAGAATGGAAGGACTCTACTAGTGATGATGTAATTAGAATAGCTACATTAATTGGGCTCAATGGTTCGAACCCAAAGAACACTCGAAAAGGATTGTAGCTAATAGAGTTGTGGAGGGATTTTTTATAGCTATATTGAATGTTTCGAAGGAATCCATCCCATGTACATGGATGCTTTGAGTTGTACATGCACCTGATATGCAAAATTATCCCATTGAACAATTTTGTTTCTCCATTTGATTCGGGATTAAAGGAAGTCAATTTGGTTAACTCGATATCCATGAGAGACCATAGGTTGGACCAAAAGGTGTTAAGGAACTTATTGTCCCTATTTGAAATAATGGTTCAAGGTAGCCTAAAATAAACTGAAACATGCTCAAATAAGATTTTAGTAGTATCTTCATATTTTATACTCTTTTTGTATGGTGCTAAAATGACCATCTTAGAGAACCAGATGAAAACCACAAACACACAATCGTTACCATGCTTGGTGGATGGAGACACTTATATGTAATCCATGGAGACTTACTCCCAAGGCTTGTCTCAGGTAGATAGAGAAGTGTACAACCCCTTCTTCTTGATGTTTGGCTTATTAATGACATAGGAAATGCACGAATTGATATACCATTGGACATTCTATCGAAGCTTTTGCCAGTAAAAATACTTTTGAATTATTTCTACTATATTCTCCACACAAATTTTCCTTTCCACTCAATTATAATGTTCCTCCTATATCTACTTGGCGTGCTTTCTTCAAGGAAAAAAAACATGGCCTATGTAGCACAATAATGTATCCTAGAGGTGGAAGTATGAAACTTGTTTTCCTATGATCAACATCTTATATGTGGTAGCGATTTCAAAGTCACTTTGGTATAATTGTGAGCATCTCTAGGTCCCATGCCCACAAGAGTTAAGAATTATGGTTAGCACCACAAAGAGGGACTAACTGAGATATCCTGCAACTTTATTGGTGCTACCCTTCTTATTTTTTTATCTTCAAGTGGAATTATTGCAAGTATGTGCACCATTTTTTATGGTATTCATTCTATAACTTTCCTTATGCCTACATAAATTGTAGAGTCTCTAATCTATAATTCTTCCATTGTTGGTATTATTTCATGATGGAGTACATCTCCTTGTATGGGTGGGGTCTCATTGGATAGTATCATAAAGTGCTCCACTACGATAAACCACTATATGCCCTTGTTGCGTGAGCACAACACAAAAAACATAGTCAAAGGCACCTATCTTAGTCTCAAATGGATGTTGTAGGTCTACTATGGTGAGGATTGGTGTAAAGATAAAGTGATGTTTGATATCCTTAAATTCTTTTTTCTATGAATCAAACTAGAAATAATTTTATTTTTCCCCACCCTTGGTTATTTGACTTAAGGGCCAAGCAATATGAGCCAACCCCAACATGAACCTTTGGTAAAAGTTAGGAAGACACAAGAAGCTATGGAGATTTGTTAAAGTAGTTAAGGCTAGAAAATCTTGAATGAATTAAAACCTTGGTAGATCCACATGCATCCCATATTCATCCCCAATATATCCCAAATATTTATTTCTTTGCATGCCAAATGAACATTTCTATAGATTGGCATACAACGTGTGTTCTTGCAGGGTGTTAAATACCTATTGAGTGTTCTACAAATGTTCCGCACATGCTCTATTGAGGTTGAGAAAGCCGTCCAAATACAGACAGAAAAAATATTTTTTAATGACCATATGATATCACCTGTCATCCTCATAAGACATCGATAGTGTACTAGTCAAGCCAAAAGGCATGACCAATGACTTAAAAAGGTGTTCTTTAGAATTGATTGTTCTCTTCTATAAATCATTATGTTCAATTGGAACTCAATGGTAGCCTAAGTTAAAAAAAATCTTTCTAAAGAACTTTGAACCCTTAAGTTGGTTAAGAAGATCATAAATTCTAGGGACAAACTATTTCTTCTTAATGATTTTTTAGGGCCCTATAATCAATATAGAGTTTCCATGTCCCATCCTTTTTCTCCACCAACACAATTGGGATCCCATAAGGTGAGGATATCAATTGAATGTGGAATTTTTGGCTGAACTCATGAATCTAGTGTTCTATTTTATCATTCTCCAAGAGAGAGAATCTATATATTGGGCCATTAGGTAAAGGAGTAGATGGAAGGAACTCTATTAGAAATTAAGACCTTGCACATGATGAATTATTATATCGCTCTACATGTGGCTCATCTCCAATGTAATAAATTTGGAATGGTAGACTCCTGATATCCCAAGGCATGTCATGATTTTTTTATTACTCTTTTGAAGGTGAAAAGTTTAGTTTTTTTTCTCTTTTTTTTGCTTTTTTGTGGGTTCATCTTCAAAATTTGATGTTTCCTCTAGGGGTTTCAAATTCTAAGCTATATTGGCAAATTTATTCCTCTAATACTATAGTAGGGTCCATTTCCGCTCCATATTTTGAGTATATTTGAACTCCTCAAGTTTCTTTGGTGCTAAAAGATGCACCTCTTCTATGTTTATTTAATGGCTTTATTTTTTTGATACTCAGCTCCATATAGTTTTGTCGAACCCGATGAATGGATTACACCTTGTATAAACACCTTAGGGTCATGTTTGGTAGGTGTCTTGGTTTATATTCTTAATTCAAAAAATAATATGCCCCATGAAAGGGCTAGGGCTTAATGTGGCACAACCTATTACTAGGAGTGAGGATGTTCATAGTCTCAGATGTAGCAAAATGTCTTAACATCGAGATACTGAAATATTATCCCCGAACTAATTCAATATGAAATAGAATAGGAAGAATGGGAGTTGGATGATAAGGGTTTCAAACTTATAGATTCAAAGATCTTAAGGGAGGTGGTTGTAACACACTCCTCCCACATTTACCCATTTTAACCAGCTCACCGGGGTAAACATGAGCCGAGGGCTACTATGACATGACCTGACCTCCTAGATCAAATTAAGGAAGTGGGGTTGACAACTAGAACTTACAAACCACAAATTGACATCCTACAGGGTTCACATGACAGTCAAAGGTAGGACAACGACTCCCAGTGCCCAAACCCTGAGCTAGAATTTCTTTTTAGTCACCTAGTGCCACAATAATATGCATGATATGGCCTCCATGTAGTTATAGGAATCCAACTACGTGCATAAACCTATAAGGGTGTGTTAATGGCTAAAAAAATCTAGTTTAGAGGGTGTGGTTCTATATTTTGAGCCACCATTTCAAGCTACCCTATAGACCACTACCCTTAACTCAATGAGACTTTATAGAATGATAAATAACATTAGGATAAATGAATTCATACAAAACTTGATCAAGAAATTGACCTAACCTGGCTTAACCATGATAGTCATTTTGTCAAGCATATGGTGAACATGTAATCTATAGGTCATGAATGCATATCTAAACATAGGGGTCTAAAACATATTTAAGAATCACCAAGAAGGTCTAATTCCCTCTCTTAATCGTTGCAATAGAATTTGTTAGATCATGAATTCGTTAACCATTCACCAACTAATCAAAACATATCAAGATCCATAACTTTAACCTAGTATGGAACCATGCGGATAACTAGCATTAAACAAAAATTATAACCATGATAGATGTCAAACACATACATCGCGGAGGTAGGATATAAATGACCAAACTTGAATTACATATATTATTCATATTGATACATATTTATAATACATGGGAGTGACCCTTGGTTTCATATTTCAAGTGGTCTCTTGGACTCCCTTTGATTGTTCAGCTTCCACACCAACCCTTAGAGGAGTAGGTGTCCAACATTCCTCCCTTTAATCCGAAGGGGTATGTGTGAGTCCAAGAAGAGACTTGTAATACAAAATGTGCAAAAACATGCATGGGAGCACTAGGCTGAATGTGCACTCTAAAATGTTGGTATAAGGGGGTGATTTAAGGATGACCACCAATACTGGAATGCTTAGTGCAACTCTCGGAACTCTTCCAATTCTAGCAAGAAGCTGAAATATTATGCTAGAGGAAGTGTCCCTAATTCTTTGTAGAGGGAGACCTTCAACCTAAAAAGGGAGGTCTATAACTTGCAGTGGTTTAAGGATGACCACCAACTCTGGAATGCTTAATGCAATTTCTGGAACTCTTCCAAAACTAGCAAGAAGTTAAAATATTCTTCTAGAGGAAGTGTCCCCAATTCTTTGAAGAGGTAGAAGATCAACCTGAAAATGGAGGTCTCCACCCCATATAGATGGTTTAAGTCTGACCAAAAACCGAAGGCATGCTTAGGGGCATCTTTGTCTCTGGCTACAACTCTAAATCTGATATGGCAGGTTATGGGTCATGCTCGCTTGATGTGGCTTTAAATCTAGTAGATGACCATCACTTCCCCCTGTCAAATATAAGGTGAGAAGATGAAGGGATCTCAACTACAAGACCTTTCAATATTCAAGAAAAAATCATGTTGTATGAGTGAAATCTCTTCTTGGTTGTTGAAGCGCATTGCCAAGAAGTGATCCATCCAAGATGAATCTTTTTTTTTGTAGGAGGTTTTTTTCTTTAAACATATGTGTGAAGAATGGGTATGCTGAACACAATGCTTACATGGATGAAGATCAAAATAGTGATCTTTCACATGGCCAACTCTTTCACAATGTTGGCATTTCACAATTTGTTGTTGTTGCTGTGGAAGATGAAAAGAATTTGTAACAGTTGAAGGTGAACTATCATGAAGGAATCTAGCACTCTAAACTTGAATGGGTTGTGAGTAATCTAAGGAATGAAAGGAAACCTCCGTATCATATCCAAGACCTATTATGTGCTTGTTTCTTAAAATCTCTTCCCAAGGTCTAATGATGGGCTTGCAAAGTGTATGTCTACTTCTAAAATGGGTATTGCATATGCAATTTCTTGCTACTGATGGTAATTTATCTCAATCCCAAGCAAAGGATTGTTCTAAAAAAAACAAGTTCAGAATGGTGCCTTTTTTTATGTAACTCCACTTGCTATAGGTGTGATTCAAGATGCAAAAAATCTATCTTTTTTTGTGCATGTTGTAAACAATTGTGAATATCAGTGAGAATATCCTTGTTGATTTTGATTGTATTATCCATAGTAGAGAGTATCATATTGCTTAGTAACTCTATTACTCCAACAATTTGAACCATTTTTCAAACAATTCAAGATCAACAATTAATAAAACAAGTTGCAGAATATATAGAGTGGTCAGTAAATGCGCAAATATTGAGTGATCTTTGTCTTTCCTCTCTACTAATTTTCTGGAACTAGTATGTAGCTGAGAGCATAGTAAAATGGCAAGTAAATGCTGCAATATCCATTTACTTTCTACCAATAGCTATTAGGTACATGTTATATTCGAACCTTTGAGATCCCTATATGGTCTTTGTAGTTGTTTGACACTGTTGTATCTCTCCTTTGTAATGGTGCCTAGAAAAGCAGTTGTGTCCTCCTCCTCGAAGGCCCTATGATGATCCACTTTCGCTAAAAATGGTTAACTCAGCTAAATCAAATGCCACTTCTGATGTAGGTAAGTAAAGAAAGCAACACCTCTTCTTGTTCGGCCTTGACTCCACTATGTCTTTCATCCTCCTCAACCAACTCACATGGCAAGCATGAACAACATATAATATAAACTAATGAATAGAAAATTTCAATCAAGAATGGTCAATATATATGTTAACAAAACTAGCAAAGTCTTCTCTATCATTAATTGCAATCCAAAATGCTTGCAAGAATTGAAGCACAATTGGACAAAATAAATTTTGGCCTCAAACGCTGGAACTGAATTTGACCAAACAAGAAATATTTGTCTTAATCTAGCCAAAATGAATTGATTAATAATGCTTTTGTCTTCAAAATAATTGATGAGATAGAAGTCTCCTTTCCCATCGAATTTCACTAGAATTCATGACTAATTTCCAAAATGTGACTATCACCTCTGCTTTCTCACACCTTCTTCTAAGGAAGGGTACCAGATAAGCGATCCCATAAAGATGAAGTAATTCCAAAACCACTTGTATAATTTCTAAAGTGGTAGTTCAAAAAACTCAGCAAACAAATGAATTGAATATCCTTTACTAATATAGAGTGGGAGAGAAGCAATCACCAAAATGCACCCTATCATTTATACTTTGATGCTCGTACTTAGGTCCTCAAGTCAATTTATTTCACTGGAATTACTCCATGCTTCTACTCATATTTTTCCTCTTCTTGTTGTGTAGATCCATGGTCTTGAAATGAGGAACATAACTTTTTCAAAATAGGTTTTAAGCTATCGAATTCATGTAATACATGAGAAAATCCCAAGAATGCCAAGGAAACAATTTTCATGTTAGATCGATCTTTCCTATGCCAACTGATGGAGGCTTTGCACAATAGGTATAGTGGGAAAACACAATAATTCTCTAAACCATATATGCTTGGATGGTTATGTTCTCAATGATTAACCAAGGAAAATATATGTGTTACACCGCTACACAAGTGGAGGCAGTACGAGCTCTATTTTTCCCCAACAACTCATGCGATAATTCCTAATACAAATTCCCAACCACTGATGATTCATTGAGAATTCTTATGTGCTTGTACTTGTTGGCTTCTCCAAAATTCATCATCTGCTTTTCTATTATCTCACTCTCAGTTATGGCTATTAGGGGTCGGTTTTTCTTATGATAATGAAAATTGTATTTCCAGTCGCGTCTCATCCATTTTACTTAGTCTATTGGATAAATGCATCACTATTTAAATCGAATGCAGTAACCCAAAAAATACATGGGAATTAATTCACGCACTTCCAAATATGCTACAACCAGTCCGCCTGAATCCTTGACATCTTATCCACACGAAGGGAAAGTCACTCGTCCCACTGCCTTACCATTATAGCAATTTTCTTTTAGCCTTCTTCATTGAAATCGGTTTGAATCCTGAAACTTCACATTCCAAAAGCGAAACATCAATCTTGTAGGACAAATGCAAAGTGGGATTGGAATTTAAGGATGCAAGAGGGACCTCGTGATTTAATAAAATCCTTTTGTCAAGGCATGTGCCCCATGTCCCGCAACAACTGATAATTCATATGCAGAGAGTAAACATACTTTGTTATACCAGACACAATGAAATGACCCAGAAGACAAACTAAAAGTCTGCTTTGGTGATTAAACACTCCATAAATAAGCCACTACCATATTTCCATGAAAGTGTGTCACCACCTAACTTGGAGACTACGGCACATATCTACAGGTGGGATGTGTAATCTAGAAAACACAAATTCACTATTTGTAGCTTAGATACAACATATTTATGCTTAGAGAGTGCAACACAATTCTAGTTCATAGCCTTATCAAGGTAGAACCACTATTGTGTGCAGTGGTTGTGGGAACCATCATAGATGATAATAGGATTTACGAAATTCCAAAGACCATTTCCTTTTATTTTTTTCAGTACTACATGCAACATATTTGGCAGGGAAACAAGGAGACAAAGAATCATTAAAGCATGCAACAGATCAATGCTATTTCTTTTTCTATTTGAAGACTGTAGACATCACAAGGAAGTAGCTGACAAAGGGACAATTCTGCACAAAATATAGAAACACCCATAATCACTACACCATAAATCTAGAAACTCAAATTTGAGCAGGGCAGGAAGGAACCCACTTTGACACCATGTTAAACACATACATGGCAAAGGCAGAATATGAATGATCACCCTTGAATTACATATATTTTTCACAATGATACATATTTATAATACATAGGATTGACCCTTCGTTTCATATTTCAAGTGGTCCCTTGGACTCCCTTTGACTATTTAGCTTCCACACCAACCCTTAGAGGGTTAGGTGTCCAACAATAGAACAACAATCAAAGCCACATAATAACAAGTAAAAGTAATCATAATTTACTACAGGAAAATATCTCTTACTAGCATATGAAAAATCCAACCAAGTTAAGGACTTCCACGTACCACTCAACTATAGATTTGGCTTAACCAAATATTTCTTTTAGTTAATCACCTTTGTACCATATTACAATCATGAATATGGAACTTAAGGCATAAATAACCACGGATTCAGGGGGATTAAACCACCTCCACCCTCATTCTCCCATGATCTCGACGAAATCAGCTAATAGATCACATACACAAACCAATACACAAACAAGTAATCCTACCAAAACCAATCAACAGCTAACTAAGACCAAGAAAATCATGGATGCCTCAAACTTTCTTCACCGTTACCTTGGGGAATAGAATGTCTCCACCCAACTGTCAAGTACTTCTCTCAAATTAAACCACCCCCACCCTTAACCCTTGGGAAGTTTGCTGAGACCACCTCACTTGGCTTGAAAATCTTCCAGCAATCTAAAGCTCAACCAAATAAAAGAACCCCATCAAACCATGGCTATCTGGAAATGGAAAGGTATGTTTGAAACCATGATCACACCTAAAAAAACTTGTGCCAATGACAACAAAAGAACAATATACACAAATTCATGTATCGTGCATCCATAAACCAGCTAGGAAATCACACACATAACTTGTTCCCTGCAAGTCTCCTTGTTGAAGTTTCTTGGTCCAACCTTTCTCACTTGAACTTTTAGTTCCTTTTCCTTCCATTTCATTCCTTTGCTTTCATTTTCCAATGCTAGAGTGCTCCAAGAATGCTCTAAGTGTACAATAGTAGAAGAGAATAGAGAGAGCTCCAAAACCGAATTGAAAAAAGTTATGAACTAATCCTCAAAATCCTTTTTATCATTCAAGCCTCTATTTTCTTCAATTTCCTTCATTTTTTCATCAATTTTCCTCTCATGCAAATTTGTGACCTTTCATCTTCATTTTCTACAATTTTCCTTTATTTTCATAAATAATTGCCAGATAATTCCTCTTTGCCTTTACGAAATGCCTTTGCCAATTTCATTAGCCATAATAAACCGAAATTTATATCCACTAGGATATTTTGTGCAAAATTTGTGTTGGAATATGTGTCCCATGGCCTTGGCCTTAATTTACCTTTATTAACTTTTAAACTTTTAATGTAGGGTTGTTACAAACCCATCCCCCAAAGGGGATCACCATCCTTAGTGTTCTATGACTAGCAAGACCACTGCAAATAAAACATACTGCTTATGGAACTTTATAACTTAGCATAATGCAGTATTTACAATGACAACCGCTGATAAGCAAAATCAACATGACAAACATGACAACAAGATAACCATACCACTTATTGGAGCTTTCTAACACAACTCATTGTGGTATTTACAATAAAAACCATACATAAATATGTACATATACCAAAACTCATTTGCCTCAATCGACAAACAATGAAGGACACACATCCTGCATCTGATCAACCTTCTCCCTTGTAGCTTCATTGGGCCCAAAGTTCTTCCACTACACTTTAACTTTCTAGATTTCTTGGTTCCAGAGCATGAGTTGTTTCTATTGCAATATGCACTAAGGTTCTATATGGAATTCTCATTCTGGCTCAACCTACAATACAGGCCAGTTAGTAACATAATCACCATCTTCACATATCTTTTAAGCAATGAAACATGGAAAACATCATGGACTTTCATCGTCGGAAATAGTGAAAGTCTTAAAGCCAATGGTCCAATCCTCTCAAGGACCTCGAAAGTCCCATAATATTGAGTTTCCAAATTGGCACATGATATAATCCTCGAGGAACTCTTATTGTACTTGATATGTAAGTACATGTCAGGCCAGGAGTAACTCCAGAAAAACTGATACGATTATTTCATTAGGTAGCTTATTGTTATATACATGAATTTGACTGATCAGTTCATCTTCTTGATGACTGTTCACATTCCAGAAGATTAGGTGTCAACATTCCCCCCCTTAATCTGAAGGGATGTTGGTGAGTCCAAGCATCGTTCTGAATCTTTCAAGCTTTTCTCTTCCAAGCGCGTTGGTGAAGATGTCTGCAATTTTCTCATTTGTGGAACAATGACGGAGATGGATTGTTTTGGCCTCAACATGATGTTGGATCAGATGATATTTAGTATTGATGTGCTTTGTATGATCATGGAACTTTTGGTTCTTAGCCAACTTTATTGCAGAGGTGTTGTTAATCATGAGTGGAGTTGATTGTACTTGTTTTACCTGCAAATCTTCAAGAATTTTCCTGAGCCACACAATTTATTTTGTTGCTTCAGCTGCTGCCACGTATTCTGCTTCTGTTGTGGAATCTGATGGCACTGATTATTTGCGTGATCTCCAGCAGAAAAATCCTAATCCAAGACTCATAGCATATCTTGAAGTAGATACCCCAGTTTCTTTGTCTCCATCGAAGTCTGAATCAGAGTATCCAATCAAGCTGAAGTCGTGCACCTATGTATACTTGATTCCAAGGTCTTGAGTTCCCTTCAAGTACCTTAGAACTCTTTTTGTAGCAAACCAATGTCCCTCACAAGGCTTTTGCATAAACCTGGAGAGGATTCCAACAACAAATGAAATGTCTGGTCTGGTGGTAGTGAGGTAGATGAGACTTCCTACAAGATGTCTATACTTTGTTGCATCCTCAAATTCCTTTCCTTCAATAGATGTGAGCTTTAAGTTTTGTTCCATTGGAGTAGAAAGAGGATTGCACTCTGTCATGCCAAATCTGTTTAACAAATCTCCAATGTATTTCTTTTGAGAAAGAATATGGATTTTGGATGTTGGGTTACTTCAATGCCAAGATAGTAATGAACATAGCCCAAATCAGTCATTTCAAAACTTTTCCCCAATTCCTTCTTTATGGATGCAATGTAGCTTTCATTGTTCACTGTCATTAAAAGATCATCTACATATAACAAGATATACAACTGTTTTGCCAACGTTCTTGACAAATAAAGTTGCATCATCAAGATCAAAATGATTGAAGTTGAGTTTCAGAAGATGCTCAGTTAGCTTTTCATACCAGGCTCGTGGTGCTTGTTTGAGGCCATACAAGGACTTCACAAGTTTGCATACTTTATGTTCATGTCCTTTCACAGCAAATCCTTCAGGCTCGGACATAAAAACATTTTCTTTTAGATCTCCATTCAAGAAGGCAGTTTTTACATCCATTTGATGGACTTTCCAACCGTTCTGAGCTGCCAGTGCAAAGAGTGTCCGGATGGTGGCCCATTTTGCTGTGGGAGCAAAAGTTTCCTCATAAGCGACCCCTTCCTTCTGTGCAAAACCTTTTGCCACAAGCCTAGCTTTGTGCTTGTCAAGTGAGCCATCAGCTTTGTACTTGTCCTTGTAGACCCACTTGCAGCCAATTGGTTTGGTTCCAATGGAGGATCAACCAGCTTCCAAGTGTCGTTCTTTATGAGGGCATCATACTCCTTTTGCATTGCTTCTTTCCATTCATCATGAGAAGCAGCTTCTTTAAAGGGAGTTGGTTCAAAATCTGTAGACAAGTTCAATTCACAATCATAAGAAACATCCATATCAATAGGTGAATTAGAGTCATCTACATCACCTCCATTTTGTCGATTTGCATTTCTGGTTCCTGTTTTTCCAATTTCATCAGGATGAACACTTTCAATTGTCTTTGTCAGCCACTTTGGGGGACCTTTCTGAGATGGTCCAGGCTGCTCTGTTGATTGAGTTGGGAGTGAATCAAGATTGAGTCTCCCAATTCTATCAATTACATCACTTAAAGCATCATCCGTTGTTGGATTTTCAGTCGGGGGAGAGTATTCTTCAGAAGAAGATTCCACATGTTGATCTAGTATAGGAATCCCCCCTTCAAGATGTGGAATCTGATTTTCAAATTCTTGAAATGATTTCATTTTTGCGAATCTATCCAAGCGATCAAGTTGCCGCTCAACAACATTGTCAGATTTGAATGATTCAAGAAAAATTACATCTCTAGATATAACAAACTTTTTATTTTCTTCATCATAGAGGCGGTATGCTTTGGAGGTATTTGAATACCCCAGGAAAATACACTTACGACTTCTAGCACCAAGTTTGTTTCTATGTACCTTTGGTATCAAAGTATAATAGGTGGAACCAAAAATCCTGAGATGTTTTACCGAAGGAACATGTCCATACCACAATTCATAAGGAGTCTTGTTTCTTATAGCACTAGATGGACATCTATTCTTTATATATGCAGCACATAGAACAGCATCATCCCAAAACATTATCTTTACATTTTGAAAAAAACCATGGATCGTACCATATTCAATATTTTTCTATTCATTCTTTCAGCTACACCATTCTGTTGGGGATTATAAGGCACAGTTGTTTGATGTTTAATCCCATGTTGGCGAAGATATTGTTCAAATTCATTTGGTGTATATTCTTTTCCATTATCAGTGCGAATAGACCCAATATGAGATTGTGCATCATTTTCAATCCATTTATGAAAATTCTTGAATGTTAGGAAAGCATCAGATTTGTTCTTCAATAAATAAACCCAACACATTCTGGTGTAGTCATCAATAATGTCATGATATATTTATTTCCATTTGCAGAAGAAACAGGCATTGGACCACATAAATCTGAATGAATAAGTTCAAGCTTCCTATGTGCTCTTGAATGTGAGTCATGAAAAGGTTGTTTGCTATGCTTTCCTAGAATGCAAGCATCACATTGCTTAAGTTTTCTAGGAATTGTAGGCAAACCAACAACACCATTTTTCTTCAATAAGCGGAGACTGTCATAGTTTAAATGTCCAAATCTAGCATGCCATAATAAACTTGATGGAAGTGTACCTTCTTCATGATGAGAAGTATATGAGAAATGTTGTGCATGAGCAGATGTTCCTTGCAGTTTGAAAATCCTTTATTCTTCTATTCCCCTCATGGCAAGTGAGTGATCAGATGCTTTTCTTACCTCAAGCTTGCCATCAAACATATGAATGGAGTGACCTTGCTGGCGGATGTGGACCAAAGACAGCAAGTTTCTCTTGAGCTGTGGGAGATATAGAACATGATCCAGAAGAAAGTCTGAGAGACCAGGCAGTTTAAGCCTGATTGTGCCAAGCACTGATGGCTTGATTTTTGACCTGCAAAGTATACTACTCCATCAACATTGTTAGTGAAATCTTCAAAAAAATCTTTTCTATGAGTCATGTGACAGGTTGCTCCTGAATCAAGCAGCCAACCATTTTTCCAGGAAGCAAGTGAAGTATTAAACAAATCTTCATTTACTCCAATGTTACATTGTGCCTTAACATAGTGAGTAGATTCAGGTGCTTTACCTTTGTCTGTATCATCAGTTTTACCTTTCTGTTGGTTTCTTCTCTGCTCAATTTTGTCCCATGGTTAGCTTGCATGTAGAGGCATCATGTGATCCATTTCTTTTTCAGCGAATACAATGTAAATCTACCTTTTCTCCTTGAGAATGTCTTCCCCCCCTGCCTCTGAAATATCTTCCTCTTCCTCTTCGTCCACCTCTTCCTCTTGTAGAATCTTGAGTAGGATACTTT
>APFE030955792.1:95841-107461 GCA_000404065.3 Pinus taeda | reverse complement strand
ACCCCCCTGCCTCCTTTATGAACTATCTTCCTCTTCATCTTCGTTCGACCCTCTCCTCTTGGTTAGAATCTTAGTAGGATATTTTCTTTAGAGCCAAGGCACATAGTCTCTTCATAAGATTCAGGGAGCTGTCTTCTTTCCAAAGGCTTTTTCTCTTCAGAAACTTTTTCACAAGAAGTCAAGTTTATATCTTTGAGATTTCCATTTGCTTGTAAAGACTCAAGATAATTGGAGTATGTAGGATAAAGTGCCTTGAGAAAAGCAATAAGAGAGATATCCAGCTCAACTTTAGTGGATTTGATATCATCCATTATGGACTTTATTTCAGATGCAAGAGCAAGAGGATCATTATTTTGCAGTTCAAGAGTGAAGAGTTTAATCATGAGTTGGACGAATTCAAGTGCGGAATGTGAGTCATAGAGTTCTTTCAGCTTTTTTAAGACTTCAAAGGCAGTTGAATATGATGAAATATGGCGATTTACCTCTTTATTTACAGATGCTGTGATTAGTGCATATGCTTTGTTGTTCTTGTTTTCCCAAATGGCGAGCTCTTTGTCTGAGGTAGGCTTTTCTGGGTCACTATCTCCTTCTCCGACACACACTCCTTTCCACAACTCATTAAAGATGAGGGTGTGATGTATCATCCGGGACCAATTAGGATAGTTCTCCTTGCCAGTGAGAACTATTCCTACCATAGAAATGATTGAATGCAGTCTGTAAAAAAAAATTACTTCTGCTGATAGAGAAATAATATATATGTTATACCTTCCACTTCTCAAGCATATAACATATTGCCATAAAATTAATAAAATTTCATTCCACGCTCACCCCATCAATGAAACACCAGCATTTGAAAATGTATTTGACATCATTCACCATACAATAAATTAACACCGCTGTATATTGACCAGTGCAATATGTAAAAAAGAACTATTTCATCACATCTATTGCACTAAAAAAAAACACTGACCCAACCATACAGCAGTATTATTCTTTAACAATTTTGTGATAAATAATACCACCGAGCACTAAAGTCAATCATTCAACAACAATATTTCAAGAGGCAGCGCCCAAACAAAACACCGACAGGAAGAATCCCACGACTCACATATGGCATACATTTGAAAATAATAGAACAGCATACATGTTGTGTCATTCTAACATCACGCTCACCGCCTTATTTGTAGCCTCATACATCTGTCCAGCCAACAAATTTTCAATCCGCGAAGGTTACATCCCTCAAATGCTTGTCCAAAATGCTCACAGGTCACTGCATTACAAATCGAGCTCAGAACGTCCACAGTTCATTACAAGTTCGGGAATGGCCGAGGAGCGCAACACAAACACCATGCTTCTTATGGAAAATTTCGAATCCGATCAAATCGTTGTCTCTGAAGTATGAAAATTTTCTCGGTCTCGCTCATCCAAAACTTTTTTTTTCGGTAGCAATTTTCTTAGAAGAAAAAATAAATATTAAATCGGTTATTTCCTAGATGAGGGCTCTGGTCTTTCTAAATGAGGTTTTCAAAATCTTTAAATTTAATGGTAAAGCTTCTTTCAAATATGTCACTGGAAACTTATGAATGGAGCGGAAAACATTGAAACGTTACCAGTTACATACAAAAGGAGCAGACTTTTGGTTCTGCCAGTAGAAGAGCCGAACAGTATGCCGCAAGCTCGATGAGACAGATGGAGGGTACGAATATCAGGTGCGTTATGGCAGAGGTAGTGGATTAACTATAGCAGACAGATGCATTATGGCATAATATGGGACAGAGGAGTTACAAGTCACACCAAAAAAAGGAACCTAGGACCTGTGCTCTATTACCATGTCAGGCCAGGAGTAACTCCAGAAAAACTGATACGATTATTTCATTAGGTAACTTATTGTTATATACATGAATGTGACTGATTAGTTCATCTTCTTGATGACTGTTCACATTCCAAAAGATTAGGTGTCAACAGTACACATGCTCCCTAGCTTGAAACTCCTTAAACACCCTTTGTTGATCTGCATAGCTCTTCTTCATGTCTTGTGTTGATTTTAGATTCTTTTTTATAACATGTATTTTCTATTCGATCTCTTCCAACATGTATGGGCCTATCAACACCTTGTTCATTGGATCACTCTAGCTAATAGGAGTATTACAACTTCACCCATAAACTGCTTCAAACAAACTCATCCTCAATGAATCTTGATACCCATTGTAGGAAAACTCAACCAATGGAAAATATTCCTCCCACCTCCTCTGCCAATGCATAACATACATCCTCAGCATGTCCTCCAAAATCCTGTTGACCCTATCTGTCTGTCCATCTTTCTGTAGATGATAAGTTGTACTAAAGGCCAAATCTATACCCAACCCTACAAATAACTCCTTCCAAAACCTGGAAGTGAACTTGTAATCTCTGTCAGATACAATCTGCTTAGGAACACTATGGAATCTTACTATCTCCCTAATGAATACCTTTTCTACCTCACCAGATGAATTAGTAGACTTCACTAAAATGAAGTGAGATACCTTGGTCAAATTTTCAACCACAACCATGATGGTATGATGTTGTCTAGATGTCCTCAATAAACCTATGATGAAATCCATGGAAATGACCTCCCATATCCAATCTGGAATCATAATCGACTGTAATAAAAATCATGAATGCTTGCACTTTGAGTTTACCTCTTGACAATCCAAGCACCTTGTGATGAACTCAACTATCTCTTTCTTCAAATTCATCCAATAGTAAAACTTCCTAATTGTTTTTAATGTCTTCTAATATCCCAAGTGGCTTGAATATGGCTTAACATGAAATTCCCTCCAGATGAGATTCTTAAGCTCATTGTTGTCCAACATATAGAATATGCCCTAAATTTCACTAAACCATTTATTCTGAGATGATAATTGATGAGCCTTGGTATTGCAACAAGAATGTTGCAACTCCCAAGGCTACCGACTTTAATTATCAACCCAGGGTTCATACAAACTTAAGAGGTATCGACACTATGTATGCAGCATACAATGTGTCCTTCCTTTTTTGTTATGATGTAATGGAGTGCATGTACTGAAGTCAAATCCTAAACTAATTGCAAAAAATGAAATGTTCGAAATGGAACCTTAACCTATTGCAAGAAAAAAAGTACAAGGAAAGAAACCTATTCTAATTGCATAAAGATCATGAACTAAATGTAAAATAAACCTAAATTAGCCCCATTAATCACATGTGATTATTTAAACTAACTAAGCATGAAATCTGATCTAGAGAGTACTAACTGTTTTGAGCATGTGTAAATATCAAAGAACTCATTTTTAAAATATTTTTGCTTTATAAATGTAAATGATAATCTTTCCTTGATCTTTGGCAGGGGAGACAAGTGTGGACAAAGAGTGTTAAAATGGCCTTGATGGCATGGAGGTCAAATAGAGGCATAATCCTAGCTTCAATGGTTTTTTTTTCTCAATTTTGGCTCAAAGCAGGCTTTCCTACAAAATCTAGATTTCCTACAGAATTCTAGAGTGATTTCCTACAAGATCCCCCGATTTGCTACAGGATGTTACATATTTACTATAAGAAATTATAATTCATCGAATGACCAAGAAAATCAAATCCAAATTGGATTGGACAAATTTTTTTATTAACTAGGATGTGTTAGGTCCCCATTCCATGTGGAATCACTAAAAAATACCTCTATTAACCCATGCTAAAAAATAGAAAAACATTACTAGTCGGAAATCTAGAAATTCGAGAACTAGTGAGCTAGTAAATCTAAAAAATTCCTAACCTAATCAAGTGCAAATGTAATGGGGTGATTTTTGTTATGAACTAGATTTTGTTTTTGATCTAATGCAGGTAGAACCAAATTGATTGAAGCTCATTAGTACGCTCTAAAAAGATAGCAGAAATTTAATGTTCTTTAACACAAAGGACTTCCAGAAATCTACATTTGGGAATAAGAAGACTAATCCAAGTAGGTCAATGATTACTATGAACTTCAAAAGATTTTCTAAATATTATATAACTCTTGTAATCATGTAAAATAACTTACATCAACCATTTAACTCGATCCTAAAACAAGAAATCATTAATACTAAATGCAGAAATAGAAAGAACTAAAAACAGGAGATGCATGTGAATAAGTAGTGAAAAAAATGAAAGAAAATGATACAAAAGGGATCTGAGGCTTCTATAATGGCCATGCCCAAGGAAACTCAGAGACCTATGGAGGAGAACAATATTTAGAAGCTAAACATGACACCAATCTTCATTATTTTCATCAATACAATTACATCCCTGCAAGAAAATACAATGGAGCTGCAAAAATACAAGTTCTTTCCACAATAACACTAATGAAAAGCTATATCTAGAGGAAAATTCGACTTGGTATGTATATAAAATGATTGGGAATCATTCCCCATGAAATGAGGAAGCTTTCCCTATCAAAATCCCTTGATTAGTGGATGTGATCCCCAATACTAGGAATATGCATTTAATAGCATGGAACACATTCCTAGATTTTCTCAATCATTGGAGTTCCAAAATCTCTACCATAATTCCATAATATCTTATTGATTTATTATTTAGTATTGATCCTCCTGTAGTAGGGATCAGGTCCCTAAATTATTTCCTCCTCCCAATATTCATAATCTGCCCAGTATTCTCATAATATTCCACAAAAAAAAAAAATATTAGGCACAAATATCTAATTATTCATAAACCTTCCTAATGAATATATTAGAGTTAAAAATACATTATCTAATGTAGAAAGAGAGGTTTAATGTGCTGAAGGATGGTCATAGGCCTTAAATTAATTTTTAATTTCAAGGTATGGGCCTTAATTTATGTCTAATTTAGAGACCCTTCATACCCCCTGCTGAAAGTGTTGCTCATCCTATGAGAAACTTACTGACCTCATTGTGACTCATTCATGGCCCTGGTGGCCTCTCTCTTGTGAATTAAAAATCTTGGTTGTAAGTTCTGCAAGGACAAGCCCAAAAACATATTTGTGCAAAGAAAAATCATTGTTTCTTGAGACCATTGGCCTGTTTTCTTTCCCTTATTCAATATGGGTTCTTGAATATTTTTCAGTTTAGCAATATCTTACATATCATTATCAACCTTCTTCTACCTTGTTCCACCATTTGGACAGCTCTAAAACCTTCAAAATGCCTTTAGATGAGAACTAGGACATCCTGTAGTAATCCTTGTCAAAACTACAGGAAACCCTTTTTGAGCATAAATGATATTTTGAACCTAGGACAAGCCCTCAACTTGACTCCCATGCCTTGTTCCCATTTTTAGGCCTTGGACAAAAGCTAGAAAGAGACTGGAGACCTCTTGGAAAACATATTTTCATCACTCTAGTTTGAGTTTTGTTTTGATGGTGAATGCCTCATTTCCTTTTGTTGTCTTCTTCTTCTCTCTTGTGGCCTAGATGACTACCTAATGGCCTTGGAGTTCTCTATTTTGATTGGGTCTCTCTTAAGTTCTTCCATATTTGGGTTTAGGATAATTTGTTCATTTCTTCCTTCTTGTAGCAACATTTTTCCTTCCTGTAGTAGTCATTCCTCCTCTTTCAGGGTTTTCTAACTGTGTGGGAATCATGAGAAATGATGAAGAGGGATTGGATGATGATGCTAGGGCTCAAAGGGAGTGGTGTAGGTTTGTGAAAATGGAGAGGATGATCTGTTTGTTTTTTTTTTCAAGAATGAAATGGAATGGATGAATGATGAATAGATAGTGAATATGAAGTAGATGGAGGGCTTGGAGTGCTATGGTGACTTGCCCTTTGCAAAAATTTCTTCTTTTAATTGTTGCCCTCATTCCTTGAAATTTTCATCCTTAATAATTTGAATTTTCAACACTACATGAGTGAAGGAGTGAGTTGCAATTAACTAGTTGAAGGCGGCTGAGACTGTTGACCCATCCTTAGCTTATAAAACCTCATCTCACATTCATTGACAACAAATTTCTAACTATAATATTCTCAAGAGAAGAGGTCAAGAATGTTGCATACCTGCACCTACCTGATGGCCTTCCTTTAGATGTTTTTTGTTTGAGAGTGAAATCCTTACTTGTATTTTCTTCATGTATTTTTCTCCTTTTTTCTCTGATGTTCTTCCTTGATGTGCAGGTATTGGATGGTGATGTTGATGAATCCTCACTATTTTGGTGGGCTCCCTCTTGTTAAATCCCCCTGTCATGTTTCTCTGATGGATGTGGAGGGTTGTATATGTGGTGAGCTCTAGTATTGCAGCAATAATTATGCAACTCCTAGGGCTTCCTTCTTTACTTTTATCAACCCGGTAGTTCGTAACAAACTTGGAAGTGATGGTGTTGTATGCACAAGTACTAGCTCTTACTACATGTTGTCACTTGATTAGCTGACGCAAGTTCGCTAAGAGCTTAAGCCAACTTCTATGAGTTCTCAGAAGAAGCTTTTACTGTGATGGAAGAAAGTTATTCTACTTACAGAAAGAGAAGGAAAAATGAAATGAAATGCAAACCCTAGAAAACCCTAGTTTACCCACTAACCATATTTTTGCAAGAAAAGAGATGGAAACTAATGAAGTGAGTGCCATAGACTACTAAAAAGGTAAATTTCATTTATTCAAGCTACTTTTGACGATAAATGAGAAGAAATCATATTTTTGTACTTTCGAGTATTTTTATAAGGAATTGTTATGCTTGTGATTTGACTGGTTATGAAGATGAGGAAGGTGTGGAGAGGTCCTAAGAAGCCCCTAGTACCCTTCTGAAGACTTCCATTGTGATCAGACATAAAACAATCACTCATAGGAAATTCTACAGGAGGTTGCAGGGGATCTACAGGAGGTTCTACAGGAGGATCTACAAGATGAGGCCGAAAGTGGTTTTTGGAGGTTTTAAGGAAGAAAAATGATGGGAAAGGGGAAATCAACGCTAGATGAAGGCGTTGAGGGGTCTATAACTTGTCAAGGAAGGTCAGGGACGAAGGAGATGGTTGGATTTGTTCAAATGGAAAGAAAACAACTTTATGGAAAAACAACGCAGAAATTAGGGCAGATTGGTGAAATTTGGCAAATGAGCTGGGGGATCTATGAGAATTGAGCTAGTGCTAGCTATTTTATGGAGGAATAATGAGCTGGGATGTCCTACAAGAGATCTGCACATTTACTTCTCAAAACTGATCAAAGCAAGAACTAAAAAATAGAGTTTTGTCTAGCTTAACCTAATTTCTAACCTAAAACCAGAAAATGTTGAACAGTACCTTATGAACGGAAAAGCATGCGAGTGAACTATGGTAAAAGGAAATGGAATGATCTAAGCAATTGAATCTCAACCAATATCAACTTTTCCAAATCAAAGTATCACACTAGCAGTTGCATGAAAGAGCAAAAACTGTGTTTTTGGTGGCAACAGTAGTGCCCTGACCTCAAATAATAGTCCCAAGGAGGGAGAAAGGAGATCAAGACCTGTTGTTGGCCTTTTTGGATATTTCTCTACCATTGCAGAAACTTAATTAAGCAACTTGAACAAAAACAACTGTTCTAACCATCAAAAGCAACCTAATCTAAGGAAGTAAAATGAGTATATGCAACAAAAATTAACTCATGAATGGAAACAAAAACATATAAGTACACAAAGGAGGTTCTAGGTAGCTTGGGTTGGGACCTAACCTAAGAGCTTCAACCCTTTCAAAAATATCAGTGCTGGCTCAAAATTTGGTTCATCTTCATCATCAAAAATAGCAGTTACATCACATAAACTATTCTCAAAAAGAGCTCGAAAATGAGCTGAGTACAATGTTGCACAAAAGTGTGAAAATATACTAGGAACTAGCTAACCTGCTGAGGCTCAAAGCCATATTATTTATACAAATGGGGAATCCCAACAATCCTCCTAAATTTAAGGAACTCAGCTTCCTAGAACTAAAGATAATAGCAGTCCCACTTGACTTGCTCGGCTGCCCCTTGGAATCATCAATGTGGGCCTTTGTACTCCGAGCTTCTAATGGAGGATTTGAGGAAACAGGTCATTAATGAAGGAGACACCCCTCCTACAAGTCCTCTTCCCTATTTTCCTCAAATTTGGCTGCCATTTGCTCATAAATTCCTTGTCTTTGTCCAAAATTGTCCAAAAAATCTGCAATAAACATTCATTAGACTACATGGCAAAGTGACTAACCCAATTCACTCTATTGACATAAATATATTCAAAAACATGCACAAAACTACTAAAAATGGTGGATTAAATCAAAATAAGAGGTAGAATGATCCCATATAGTTACTCATTTCTGGGGCTCGTCATCACCCCCCACTGAATGGGTTGCTCATCCTCTGAGCAACTTAATCTAGTTCTCCATCTTTAATAGCTCTGATAGATTCCCTGACATCCCAAGCCTCTGATGTGATGTCTTCCTCTCTATCATGGAAAACTACTTTCATATCCACTTCCTCCCATTTTTTCTGTTGTTCCTCCTGCTTAACTCCTTCCAACAGTCCTAATAGCAGTGGAGGACTAAACTTAAGACCAATCCAGTTGGCTTTCAAGTTTTTAATTGAGTGTTTATATAGGGGCACTCTCCTCGTGGCGTCCCTCATTCTGTTTGGGGAGTGATACTCCCTGATCCTTAAGCTATGTATTCCACCTTCTCATGCGGGCATGAAGGCAGTCATTGCCAAACAATCTATCCATATCTTCAAAATAACCAATAGTCTGTGCTTGCTTGTCAACATAGTCAGGGAGAACTTGAGGATTGGTTGCAAGGTGTTGGTGGGCATAGATGAATGCCAAGGGTTCTGCTAGTTCTGCCCTTATCATCGGGGGCTCACTTAGCTCTTTTTCCATTATTTTCTGAATTTACATTGCTATCTTTTCTTCATGGCTCATCCAAGAAGCCATAACCATTAGCTGGAAGTCTCCCAATGTAGCATTTGGATCCCATAAATTCCTATCAGGAAGTGCCATATTGTGTAGGTAAAATTATGCTAGCTTTTCTTTATCCTTTGCTAAACTATGATCACATAAATGCATAAACTGACCATAATATTGAAATGGTATTGTGCCCCTCTGGGCCAATGTCTTAATCTGGAATTGGAGCCACTGATATTTGAGATATAGTGCATAGGATTTAGTTGGTTGTCTGCACAGCAATGCCTCCATTACTCAGCCGGCCATGTAGGCTAACTGGGCTTTCTTTTCCTACAGCTACCTTTTCAAAATCAGCACTTAAGTTGCTGCCTGAGATTCTCTTTCTTGTTGTTGTTTCATTACTGTCTCAATATCTTTCTGTGGTTCTTCTTCTTGTTGTTGTTCTATGTTGCCTCACTATCTGCCTGGGCTCCCTCTTTTTGTTGTTGTCCTTCCAAGATTGGCAGCTTATTTCCTCCCTGATATTCCCTCTCTTGTAGCTTCTTTTTCAACAGTTCATTTTCTTCCTAAAGTTGATCTCTTCTGATGCTCTCTATGTGCCTTACCATGCTTAATTCTCTGCTCATCTATCTCAACTTTTTTTCCATGTGGCTTATATATTTGACTCCTTTATATTTTGCAATCTGCATCCAGGTTCTAGTCCTGACTCTTTCCTTTTCTATTTCAAAGAAAAGAGGCATTGCAAATTTTTGTGGGATGATCTTCCCACCCTCCAGAAGATTGTAATAGGAGCCTAAGTTAGGCTAGGGTCTAGGCTCTGGTATTTCTTTTGCCTTACCTTCCTCTTGGGACTATTCCTCTACCTTTCTTTCCAGTTTTTCAGTTTCTTTGAACTTGGCCAGTGTCTTCTATAGAGATGTTTATGCCTCCTCTAGGACTGCTTTATAGTCCATTAATTTGATCCTTTCCTTCCAGGTGGAGGTCTTAGGACTCCCTCTCTTGTAGGTGATGGAGATTTTGGAGGGAGATTCCACCTTTGTCACAATAGGTGCATCCTCAATGATAATGGGTTCTTTTGTTGGTGGCTGGGGCTTGCCCACCTTGATTTTGGTGCTCCTATGAGCTTTGAAATACATTGATGTCTGTCTTTTTCTTTTCCCCTTTTGCTTAGCTGAGTGCTCAATGCAGCAAGAACAATTGTCGCTTCCCTTGCTAGTGTCTTAGGGGACACTTCTTCTTGTTGTTTTTCTTCTTCACCCACTGGAATTTTATCTGTGTCTGTTGTTTCTATTTTAATTTCTGCTGTCTCTGGTGGTGTTTTCTCCTTTTCTTGTTGAGTTTTTGCCTTTCCAATGGAAGTCTCTTTCTGAGCTATCTTAGTCTTCTTCTTCTCAGCTTTTGTCCTCTTCCTCTTTTTTCTTTTGATGTTGTTTCCTTCTCTCCCTTAGGTTCAACTGTGGTTGGGTCATGTTTCTCTTATTCTCTCTGTTTTTCCTCTTCTTCCTCTTCTACTTGAATATTTTGTGCCTCTTCATGGATTTCCTTTTCAATTTCCTCTTTCTGCTCCTCCTATTCACTGCCAGATGGACTAAGGTCATTTGTGAGAGTTTTTATGTCATCTTCTATAGTCATATTCCTGAAAATTTCCTAGGCTATAGGGATGGTGTATGTGTGGAGGGCATCCTCTACCAGCAATTTAATGAGCCCATGGTGGGCCAATTGGTCCGGAACCCTTGCATTCAACTTGGTGCCACACTCTATCAAAGACTAGAGGAGAAAATATGGCACAATGAGCTTTCTAGATGTAGGTAGGTCCATTCCATATCTTAATTCATGCAATAATCTGAAGTGATAACCATAGACTATATTGTATCTTCCTTCACAGGAGATATATTTCATGATCTGGTAGCTGACCTCACTGGATGGATGAGGTATACTTGTCCTTCTGATCCCATTCTTATCCTCTACAGGATGTTCATTAGGCTGGAAAAATGTATTTTTAGCAACCTGTCCTAGTGGTTTTTCTTCTTTGCTCCAAAGGAGCCCAAGTGGAAGACGTGTGATTCTGCTGATAAATTATGGTGTAAGATCTATGGTCAGACCCCTGAAACTGACTGTAGCATGGGTTTTTGAATGGGGTCTTAAGGACATTAATAATTCCTTTGTCACTTCCTCATTATACCCATGAATGCTCTCAAAGAAAGGCATCCAGTTTTCCCTGGTGAAGAGGGATACCACTTCTGGGTGTTCATGCAATTTGTTGGAGTTAAAAGGCTCCTTTCTCATAAAACCTCATGTCATGATGTTTAGTGACTGCTGGAAATGCTCAGGTGAGGATGAAGGCAACAAACTTTCAAAACCGGAAACAGAGGATTAGCTGAGGTTTGTCTTTTTGGAACCAGAGAGGGAATTTTTTGTGTTCTTCTTTTTTCACAACATCAATTTGCAATGTTTCCCTCCCTTCAAACCCTGTTTTCAACCTGAATTTATTTCTCAGGCTTTTGGAGGAAATCAATATTTTGATAGAACAGAGAGTATATAAAACAGTGTTTTTCTTTCTCACAGAATAAACAGACTTCCCAATGCAAATTCGTTTTTTCATGGCCTTGATTTTCTATGGTTGTTACACTGAAATTTGTCACCATGACTATCTGCAGTTAATATGGCTCAATCAATAGTCATATTATCCTCCTTTTCAAGCCTTATACCTCTACTCTTCATGTCAAACTTCAAAAAAGAGAGAAAGTCACTAAAAAACATGTTTATCTCTGGG